>JAGXJF010003013.1:0-275445 GCA_019208055.1 Stipa capillata
CCATGTTTACATACTAGGAAAGATGAAATTTCTAACAACTCAAATTAAGGGTTTCCCCGATTAGCCGGAGAAATTCGGATCGCGATAATTCGATCGTCCGGGCACTCCGATAACCTGATTCCACTTGCATTAGCTTCGATTTGCATCCTTTAGGGCATGGCATACATTGCATTCATGCCGATGCTCCACCTCATGGTATTTATCTTTTTGTCTGTTTGTTGGGTGTTTTCGTTCTTTCTGATAGGACCGGATTATCTCGACGAGTACAACCGTGAGCAGGAATAGAACCTAATAGCGGATCAGTCAAGGCAAGCAGCCCCTTGACCATCTGAGGATAACCATTATTTGCAACTTACTATTTGTTTTTAAAATCGTATTGCATGCGTTCCACTGATATTTTATGCTAAGTGTGAACCCTATCCGTGCATGAAAACTTACCTTGTCGCTCAATCATCACCACCGCCCTCCTAACCTATTAGAGTGAATTACTTGCTGTTGTAATATTGCTATTGTAGCTCACGATGCTTAGACCTGCTTAGTTGGGCAAATGTCGTAATTCCTGGGATGGCAGACAAAACACACTCTGGATGGGTTTAGCGGATTAGGTGGGTGTTCACGGGATGTGCTAATAACCTGACTATCTCAATCGGGCATCGGACGAGAGGCCATGCTGGGAGCATGGTGTTGTCTCGTTAATCCCACAAGGACCGGTTCCCGGTGTCCTTTCGAACCAAGATTCGCGTACTTCTACGCGGGTGAGTATAATGGGCCACCCACGACCGAATAATCTGTCTAGGCTTAGGATATGAGCCGCATAGTTTGCCGTTTTCGGGACTTGGGTGCGTGAAAAAAATGAGGAGGTGGTGTGATGCAACAATATAGGAGTGAGGTTACACACGGTCCGGGACCCGGGATGTATCACCTGCCACAACTAGTAGGACGCGTCGAAGTAGCGGCCGAACTATCGTTCGCGGACTAGCCTATTAGGGCGGCTCATACCTAGGTCGAAACATTGTAAAGGTCGTGTTCGATCACCCTCCGCCAGCACACCTCGTGAAAGTGTGTAAACTGCATTGGCATTAGGAGTCGATCGATACGTGTAGGTAAAGATGTACTCCCCTGCAGGGTTTAAACTATTCGAATAGCCGTGTCCGCGGTTATGGACAGCTTGGTAAGAATCCGCATCGAATTAGACAAGTGCAACCCTAATTTAAAACTTGCCAACTCTAGGACGTGGGTTAGCGATCGATTTCTCCCTGGTGGTCGAGAAAGGATCGAGTTTGCTGTGTTCAGTGGTCTGCTTTAGGTTTGTTATGCAATTTCAGCTCATCTCTTTTGCAAAGTATTCCAGTAGACGGATTTCAATCTAATTACAGGTATTGTGAAAGATTAAATTAGCTTCTGCAAAATAGACCACAAATAGCCTCCTTCTTGATACCTGATGCATCTATTATTATTTTCCCCTGTAAGTCTTGCGGAGTACATTTTGTACTCACCTTGCATTCGTTGATATTTTGTGTGCAGAGGGAAACCACTCCCGCGGTGGAGGGTTTCTACGTTGAAACCAATCCCGACGCCGACTAGTCGCTGGGGATCCCAGGCAGTGATCCTGCCCAGGGTTCGGCAGCCTGGTTATTTCTGCCGCCATTTTGGCCCGACCTTGAGGCTCTCAGCCAAACTTATCTTCCGCTGTGTAAGCATATTTTGCTTATATATATGTTGTTATGTTTCGGAACGCTAGTATTATTGCAGTTTCGGTCGTAGAGTCTCTGTGATGGTACTGGCTTGTTCTCCCCTGTGTCATGTGCAATGCGTGTATGACTGAAGTACGTGATGCAGGGAGGATTTCAGGTTTATATCGTAGAGCTATTAAGTTTAATCACCTCTGTGAAGTGACTCTCCACTGAGATGTTGGGAGCTATATCACTCTACTCCAGCCGTGCATTTATTTGCCGGGACGAGGTCGGGGTTGATGCTCCGGCTCAGTGGGAAAGAGTGAGGAGACTATATCACCTACTGCTCTGTGCATTAGTTTACCGGAGTAAGCTTTGGGGTTGACGTCTCGGGCTATTTGGAGCCATATCACTCTACTCCTCTCGGGGTTAATCCCGGAGAGTTGAGGTCGGAGTTGAAGCTCCGACTTAGCGGGTGATTATTCCTAAAGCTCTCCGTTATATGGAATCTGGGGTCCGACAGGCTTGGTATCAGAGCAGGACTGTCTGTAGGATAACCATTGATTGGTCGATGTTGAGTCTAGAATATGAAAACTATGTTGAACTTAAAAAGGAGTTGCGAAAATCATAAGTAGTGATTCTATTTCCTCCTTATCCTCTCGATCTTAGTCTTACCCTTACCTCTTCATTTGGTACAAAATGGTTTGACTACTCTTTCCTCCATTCAAAAGTAAGGTTTCACGTGCTCGGGTTATCCTTACCTTCCCTCTCACCTAATTCAGTTACCGTGATTTCTGACTCTTGTTCTAATCTTCATGCCTGTGGTCAGGATGCTTATCTCACCGATGCATCGACACTCCTGGTTTCCCTGCCCTTAGGGTCAGAACTGTAGATCTTCCATTTGTTTTATCTCCTGAATTACCTGAGTTTGAAAATTGCTCTTCTCCTATGCAATTGTTTACTTGAAGACCTAATGTAACTCTCTTCTTCATCTTTGGCCCAGATGGCCGATCTTATGTCACCCTTGCGGCACTTCCATTGTGTGTCAGTGATGGTGCTCCTCCGCTCTTAGTATGGATCTTGGCAAAGTTGGGATACGCGTGGCTTCCCGAGTATGCTATCTATCGTCGCAACCGCCAATTTGGATTGAGCGATTATGTTGCTTTTATCCTCATCAGGCCACATCTTTCAGAACCATTGCAATTGCCTCTTATGCCGCCAGAAATCCTATCATCATTGAGGGTCGTGATGGATCTTATGAAGGAGCTGTCCAAGCAGCTGCTCTCAACGCCATAAGTTTTCTCCGGTACCACTATGTAAATCAGCTCATGGGTTCTCTTTTAGCTTCCATGTGGGGCAGGAAACCCCAATGCACTGATATGTTGGCAAGATTCTATTATGCACCCCGATCCCACCATTGTTGAGTTGGCCCCTATGCTCAATATTACCCACCGTCTTTATCGAGCTGCCGCTTATGATCGCGACTGTTACACATTACCGCTTGTGCCACGCCCTGGAGTTCATCAACGAGCATATGGGCGCCAATCAAGCTCCGAAGGACTTAATGTCAGCCCGCGGAGAGTTCGTTGGACCTTATTCTGCTAGCAGGCCATCTCCGTGCAACTTTGCTCCAGTTCCGGACTTCGCTACACTTCTCGTCATCGGTAGCTATGGAAGTACCTGGGATTTCCCGTCATCGTCTTGAGCCACTTCCTGGTGAGGTGCCTCGCATTTCCAAGAACCGAAGCCTATTCCGCCTGCGGCAACAATGTACTTCTTCCTCCACCATGACCGGGATGATTTCTCTTTGTAATTCCCTGTACCTATGTGTACGACCAATGGTGTAGTCAGCTCTTTGGCCCTTTTGTACCCTGAGCTGAAACTATATCCATGTAATAGGTTAACCCTCTAGCGCAGTTGTATCTGTGTACGTGGCTGCGATCTTTTAGCCTAACCTGTATAGCCCATGTCATGTGGACGACATGTAAATGTCGCAGTATGTACCTAAGTCTTGTAAAATACCATCTTGGTTTATGTTATCCTAAGGACCTTTCCAAACTTATGTCTATTCCTCTATCTATCCTTGCCCCAAAATTGTGGGAAAATGTCCCAAGAGTACCGTGGTAGTTGTGTCAGAATCGCAATTCTCGAATTCTATGCTACCTTAATCGTTTTTGTTTCCTCCGATATCGATATTATCCTGGATATGGATTGGCTGCCCGCACATCAAACCCTGATTGATTGCGCAACCAAGACCATAACTCTTTTCCGTCCGTCCGGCCAATCTGTCCTTTCTAATCTGGGATCTGTCGCACACTATCTTTGTGCTCTTGAAAGCAAACCTCTTCAGATCTTCCAAAGGTTCTGGTAGTTCGTGATTTCCCAGATGTCTTCCCTGACGAGCTACCAGGTCTGTCGCCTGATCGCGATATTGAATCCGCTATCGAGTTGGTTCCTGAAAACCGCTCCCATCTACCGGCGTCCCTATCGCATGCCTCAGGATAAATTAATCGAGTTGAAGAAACGACTCTAGGAGCTAGAAGAGAAAGGTTTCATCCGACCTAGTTCCTCTCCTTGGGGATGCTCAGCTCTCTTTGTGGTAAAGAAAGATAAGAGCCTCCGGATATGTGTTGGTTATCGACCTCTTAACAAGGTGACGATTACAAACAAATATCCTCTTCCTCGTAGTGATGATCCCTTTGATCAGTTAACCGGAGCTGCAGTCTTTTCTAAAATCGATTTGAGATTGGGTTTACCACCAAATCAAGATCCGAACTGAAGACATTCCAAAAACAGCGTTCTCAACCCGCTATGGATGTACAAGTTCACCGTAATGCCGTTGGCTAACCAACGCTCCAGCTACTTTCATGAGGTTGATGAACTCTATTTTCATGGAGTATCTGGACCGTTTCCTAATCATCTTCCTCGATGACATCTTGATCTATTCCAAGACCAAAGAAGATCATACCAAGCATCTAAATCTTGTCTTGGGCAAACTTCGTGAGCATCGGCTCTATGCTAAATTCTCCAAGTATGAATTTTGGCTCGAAGAAGTACTTTTCTAGGCACGTCTTTCGGCAAAAGGTGTTGCCGTGGATCCTGGAAGAGTTAAGGCTGTTCTCAATCGGGAGCAACAATGTATTATGCTCTATCCAAGACCAGAACAATCCTTCTCTGTAGTTCTGTGTTTGCATATACATTTGGTAAATAAAGTTTGCCCCTTCGATATCCTTTTGTATCCTAAGTTGACCTATTTCCGTACAGTAGGTTGCCCCCTTTAGGGTTTCTGTATAATCTGTATCATGTTCCGGCATATTGAAATCACAGTGTGTAATTCTTCTTGTAAGATACCCTGCGATTTATGCTATCCTAAACTTCCTTGGGAATTATCTTCCTTCTCTTGTCCGTTCTTGTATCGAGATTGATGAAGAAAGTCTCCTGAGGATGCCGTGAGGTTCGTAAGGAATCCCCGATTTGACCTCCAAGTTATCCTGCTCGTTTGGTTTCCATCGATATCCATTCCACCCTGAGTACGGATTGGTTAGTTGTGCATCAAGCTTTGCTTGCGCGCTGCCACCAAAACCGTAGCCCTTTTCTCTATTCTCGATCAAGTTGTTCTCACCGGTCTAAAATTTGTCGAGCGTTATCCTTGCACTCCTGAAGGCAAGATTCCCCCTAATCTCCTAGATGTTTCGGTGGTCTGTGCTCTTCCACATGTTTTACTTGACAAACTCTCAACTCTGCCCCCGGGTTTGCGATGTCTAGTTTGTTGTCCAAATGGTTCCCGAAACCATCCCCATCCATTTGGCTCTATCGGTTCCTTTTAAATGAGTTGACTCCATCAAGAAGCAGAGGACCAAATTCGAATTGGTTGAGATCAGTGAAAACTGCTCAATCCCGTCCGGAGAACTATGTTGATCTTCGTTATCGTGAGATCCGCTTGAGCTAATCCACAGGGTCTATCTCAGTGAAGCTACCTCTGTCGCGTTTTGATCCCTGTTATATCCTCCATGTTTCTCAAAAATATCTTGAAAACCCAATTCCAATATTCGTTATGGATACATGACATCTTTGAAAAAGTCCATCGCACCGAGAGTACCCTCTTCGCAGCCTCGACGAATGGAAAAGACTACATAGAGATGCAACGTCAAGATTCCTGAAGTTTATTGGTTCAACCCATCTGAAGAAGAAGCTTTTGGGAACGCGAAGATCATATTCGACCTGTATAACCCTTCCTCCGTCCCAATCAATCCGAATCTCGGGGTCGAGATTCTTGTAAGGGGGGTAGGTCTGTAACATCCCCATTTTAATCCTTGATTGAATGTGCATCATGGCATTGCATTACTTGACTTCAAACTTTGAACTAGAGTTTAAAAGAGGAAGGAAGGATGGAAACCTAATCGAAATTTTAAAGAAAACATAACGTCTAATTGGAATCATGTGAATTGGGAGAAACCAATTCGAAATGAGGCGAGGAATTGGTATTGGAATTGAGCAAGGATTTAAAGTTTAAAACCATTTGAGTTGGAACAAAATCAAACTTGAAATCAAACCTTAAAAGAGGCTGGCAACTAGTGCTAATTGAGCAAGAAGTGAAAATTGAAACCAATTCAATTTGAGCAATCTGAAAACAGGAAATAAAAACAAAAGAAACCTATCTATTCTCTCTTCGGACGGGCCCCCTTTTCTTGGCCTGCTCCCTTTCTTCTCCCCCGGGCGGCCCGTTTCTTCCCGGCCCACTCCCCCTTGGCCCGCCACCGGCCTGCCCGCCTCCCTCTCTCTCTTCTACCTCCCGCCGCCCACGGTATCACCCGGTCGCCACCTCCGCTTTCCCCCTGCTGCGCGTGGCGCCTCGCTCTGCCCCTGCGCCACCTCGCCACCCCCTCCCCTTAAGAGCCCTCCTCGGCTGCTCGCGCCCCCCCTCCCATTTCTCCCACCTAGGTGCCGTCGCCCTCATCCGCTCGGCTCCACCGCTCTCGGAACGCGCTCGCCGCTTGCTCCGTCTCCGACCGGTCGCCGCCGGTCGCCTCCGTTCTCACCGCCGCGCCCCCGGCTTCGCTCCCCGCCGCTCCGGTCCCCGTCGCCGCCACCTCGAGCACCCCGTCGACGTCTCGAGCACCACCGCCCCACTCACCCCGCCGCTATCCTACCTCGGCCTCGCTTGCCGTCGCCCTTTCCGTGGAGCGCCACCACCCGAAACGCCGCCGTCGCCTCTCCCCACCCGCTCGGCGCCGCCCCACTGCCGCCTCGGTCTACCGCCGCCCGACCTCCTCGCCCCCTTCTCCATCAACCCGTTGCCGAGCTCCTCCGCTCCCCAAGCCTCGCCGCGCCGCCGCCCTGGAGTCGTCCCCGAGCTCCTTCAACCAACCGCCGTGCCTCGGGTGCCCTCCTCGCCAGAGCCTCCCCAACCGTAAGTCGCCGACGCTCCCTCTCGGTCCTTCCCCGTCACCGGTCGACGCCGCCTCCATCGAGCCCGCCGTCGCCGTGCTGCCTCGCCCCGGTCAACCCGAGCTCGCCCCGGCCGCCCTCGTCGCCAAGCTCCTCGCCGAGCCCGCGCCAACCGCCGCCTCACCGACGCCTCCTCCCCACCGGTGAGCGCCGCCGGCCAACTGAGCCCAGGCAGTGGCCTCTCGGGCAGTAGCAGTGTAATTATGTTGGTTAGTAGATTAGTAGGGTTAGTAGGTTAGTTAATGTAGTTAGGTAATTAGTTAGTTGGTTAGTAGGTTAGTTCGGTTAGTTAGTTAATTGTTAGGTTAGTTGGATCAATTAGTGATCAGTTAATAGTAGCCAGTGATCTAATGCTGCGGTTGCTGTTATTTCGGTTAGGGCATATGTTCGTAGGCTAGTTAGGATAGTTAGTAGTTAAGTAGTTAAGTAATAGTTAGTTAAGCCAGTAGTTGGTTAGGTTAGTAGTTAGCTAAATCAGTTAGGGCTAATGCAATTACTGCTGAAAATTAAATACTAATGGCTGGTTGGTTATGACAGCACAGGCCTGGAAGTAGCTCACACGCGAACCAGGGAACACAACACACGCGATCACCTGGATACTCAGAGACGCACTGAAGTTTTGTGCTGCTAACTTGCCGCAGCCTTTTCTGTTTCCCCTCTATTTATTCCGTGACGCACACTGCTAAACGGCCCAACCACCCGGCCAATTCTCATGCCATGATCCCAAAGATTTGTGCCATCCCACGACTGGGGACCATGACCAACTCGTACGCACACACGCACCACACTAACAGCCTCAACGTGTACGCAACACGTTTCTAGCTCCAAGTGGCAACAAACCTTCGACTAGGACTTTCTACTAGCTAGCTGGACCAGCAACTAATTAGCCAGCACACATACTGCAACCAACACGTCGCATGCATGCTTAGGACTAATTTCTACAACTAAGCAATGTGTGAATGCAACACGTCTAACGCATGACGTGACAAAACTCAACTTAAACATAAAACGACCCTAGACAACATGATTAGTTCCAACAGGTTAGTTAGGTTAATAGAGTAGTTAAGTTAGTTAAGATTAGTAGTGCAGTTAGGTTAGTTAGGGTGGTTAGGGTATAATTTAGTAGTGTGTTAATTGATTAACTGTGATCAATGCACCTATTAATGTTAATAATGGCTATTTATGGTTAATCCGATATGAGTATGACCTTCATTAACTCTTAGCACTGTATTAAATGAGCTACTTGGCTATGTCTCTATGGCAGCTGGGTCCCACCAACCAGAATTTGAGAAAAGATTAAAGATAAAGAAAATACGTATGACCCGAGGGACCCACTTGTCATTCTCTGTAGCTAGGGTTCAGCTGAGTCGCAAAAATAATCAATGTAATTCTTTCTGAGAAAAATACAACAAAGGGGATTTAAATTAGTTTAAATCTTGTTCAGTTCGTAGAAAATTCATCTGAACTCAGAAAAATACAAATATTATGTCAAAATGTTCAGAAAAATGAGAGCTACTCGATTACATCATTGTCATCCATGTTTACATACTAGGAAAGATGAAAATTGCTAACAACTCAAATTAAGGGTTTCCCCGATTAGCCGGAGAAATTCGGATCGCGATAATTCGATCATCCGGACTCCGATTAACCTGATTCCACTTGCATTAGCTTCGATTTTGCATCCTTTAGGGCATGGCATACATTGCATTTCATGCCGATGCTCCGCCTCATGGTATTTATCTTTTTGTCTGTTTGTTGGGTGTTTTCGTTCTTTCTGATAGGACCGGATTATCTCGACGAGTACAACCGTGAGCAGGAATAGAACCTAATAGCGGATCAGCAAGGCAAGCAGCCCCTTTGACCATCTTGAGGATAACCCATTATTTGCAACTTACTATTTGTTTTTAAAATCGTATTGCATGCGTTCCACTGATATTTTATGCTAAGTGTGAACCCTATCCGTTGCATGAAAACTTACCTTGTCGCTCAATCATCACCACCGACCCTCCTAACCTATTTAGAGTGAATTACTTGCTGTTGTAATATTGCTATTGTAGCTCACGATGCTTAGACCTGCTTAGTTGGGCAAATGTCGTAATTCCTGGGATGGCAGACAAAACACACTCTGGATGGGTTAGCGGATTAGGTGGGTGTTCACCGGGATGTGCTTAATAAACCTGACTAATCTCAAATCGGGCATCGACGAGAGGCCATGCTGGGAGCATGGTGGGTTGTCTCGTTAATCCCACAAGGACCGGTTCCCAGTGTCCTTTCGAACCAAGATTCGCGTACTTCTACGCGGGTGGTATAATGGGCCACCCACGACCGAATAATCTGTCTAGGCTTAGGATATGAGCCGCATAGTTTGCCGTTTTCGGGACTTGGGTGCGTGAAAAAAATGAGGAGGTGGTGTGATGCAACAATATAGGAGTGAGGGTTACACACGGTCCGGGACCGGGGATGTATCACCTGCCACAACTAGTAGGACCGCGTCGAAGTAGCGGCCGAACTATCGTTCGCGGACTAGCCTATTAGGGCGGCTCATACCTAGGTCGAAAACATTGTAAAGGTCGTGTTCGATCACCCTCCGCCAGCACACCTCGTGAAAGTGTGTAAACTGCATTGGCATTAGGAGTCGATCGATACGTGTAGGTAAAGATGTACTCCCCTGCAGGGTTTAAACTATTCGAATAGCCGTGTCCGCGGTTATGGACAGCTTGGTAAGAATCCGCATCGAATTAGACAAGTGCAACCCTAATTTAAAACTTGCCAACTCTAAGGACGTGGGTTAGCGATCAATTTCTCCCTGGTGGTCGAGAAAGGATCGAGGGTTTGCTGTGTTCAGTGGTCTGCTTTAGGTTTGTTATGCAATTTCAGCTCATCTCTTTTGCAAAGTATTCTAGTAGACGGATTTCAATCTAATTACAGGTATTGTGAAAGATTAAATTAGCTTTCTGCAAAATAGACCACAATAGCCTCCTTCTTGATACCTGATGCATCTATTATTATTTTCCCCTGTAAGTCTTGCGGAGTACATTTTGTACTCACCTTGCATTCGTTGATATTTTGTGTGCAGAGAAAACCACTCCCGCGGTGGGGGGTTTCTACGTTGAAACCGATCCCGACGCCGACTAGTCGCTGGGGATCCCAGGCAGTGATCCTGCCCAGGGTTCGGCAGCCTGGTTATTTCTGCCGCCATTTTGGCCCGACCTTGAGGCTTCTCAGCCAAACTTAATCTTCCGTTGTGTAAGCATATTTTGCTTATATATATGTTGTTAAGTTTCGGAACGGCTAGTATTATTGCAGTTTCGGTCGTAGAGTCTCTGTGATGGTACTGGCTTGTTCTCCCCTGTGTCATGTGCAATGCGTGTATGACTGAAGTACGTGATGCAGGGAGGATTTCAGGTTTATATCGTAGAGCTATTAAGTTTAATCACCTCTGTGAAGTGACTCTCCACTGAGATGTTGGGAGCTATATCACTCTACTCCAGCCGTGCATTTATTTGCCGGGACGAGGTCGGGGTTGATGCTCCGGCTCAGTGGGAAAGAGTGAGGAGACTATATCACCCTACTGCTCTGTGCATTAGTTTACCGGAGTAAGCTTTGGGGTTGACGTCTCGGGCTATTTGGAGCCATATCACTCTACTCCTCTCGGGGTTAATCCCGGAGAGTTGAGGTCGGAGTTGAAGCTCCGACTTAGCGGGTAATTATTCCTAAAGCTCTCCGTTATGGAATCTGGGGTCCGACAACACCCCTTAACTTTAAAATCAGAAATATCTAATACTTAACTCTTAGAACCGGATAGAATACCCCCCAAAACTATCTTTAAGCAGTTTTGACTAGTCAAAAGTGGATTCAGGTGACGTGGCCGCCACATCACCTCCACATCATCCAAAAGGTTAGGAATTTTTGGGAAAAGGGAGTTGAGAGAAAATCAAAATTTTTAGAATAAATTTTCATTTCAAAATACTCCATCTGTCCCAAAATATAAGGCACACACGTATTCCAAGATTTATTATTAGACTTATAATATTTTGATTATGTGATATAAAAGTGATATTGTTGGATTCGTTTTTGAAAGTACTTTCCAATGATATCATTTTTGTATCATATAACTAACATATTATAGATCTAATTGTAAATCTTGGGATGCATGCGTGCCTTATATTTTAGGACGAAGGGAGTAAAATCAAAATAATTCATTTATTTTTTTCATGATTTTGAAGATTCAAAAGAAAAATCAATTTTTTTTAAATATCTTTTCAAAGAAAATCAAAAATAATAAATCTGACAAAAAATTGATTTTAAAAATTTATTCTGAAAATTTCCTAACCTTTGGATGACGTGGAGGTGATGTAGCAGCCACGTCACCAGAAACCACTTCTGACTGATCAAAACTGCTTAAGGATAGTATGAGGGGGGCATTCTATTCGGTTTTAAGTGTTAAGGGTTAAATATTTCTGATTTGAAGTTAAAGAGTGTAATGTGCACTCAGACAATAATTGAGGGGTAAAAAATATACTTTTCCTTATCAAAACAAGTCGGCGGTTGCATCTATCTATTTACAAATAGTCCTGTAAATTAGTGAAGTTAGAGATTTGTTGATTTCAACCCTAACACTTGGGTGAGCATCCTAAAGTCTTCATATACTACTGTAATTCGTGCTTTTAGCCCAAGACTACTTTATGCATAAGAATTGAAACATAGTTATTGCTTGTTCTTTCGTACCATCATTCATGTGAGGACAGTTGAGAGAGGATTAGGTGAGGGTTCCTGATCTTTCAATGAGAAGGATAACTTCGACTTGGTGGAGGCGACTTTCACAATCCTGCTACAACCGTACGACGACAGTTGCAACTCGCAATCACTAAACCAACTTTGTGACATTGTCGACCTTGCTAGAAGTATGATTAACCTAAGCATAAAGGTCTTTTCCTATGAGCAGTCAAAGAACAAGTAAGAAAATGGTAGTGAGCAATCTGAAACCGTGGATGGAGATTATAAGTATTGACATGAAAATATGAATCTCTTATTGATGTGGGCTTTTGAAGTTGTTGCTGCTATTGAACTAGCTGAACATGAGAACAACAAAGGTTTTCACAAGTGGAAAAACCTATCAAACAAAACCCGAGATGTAGGGGGTTTTAGGACCTGTTTAAAGAAGTGGAGGACGGGATTTTGACCAGCCATGGGGGGTAATCAAATCTAACCCTTAGATGGACTCTTCTCTGGACTCTAAGTCTAAAATATTTATAGTGTGACTCTAATTTTGAAAACTGCATGGGCCTGGCCCAAATAGAAGTGACACGGCACCTTTGATGTTTTTAACACTCTAAAATACTACTAAGCCATGACCACCATCATCTTGTATCAAATTGAGCAACGTAGCCATCTCTCTTCACTCATCATGGGGGCTTCAAGGTCTTGTAGTATCCACTCTTGAGAGTAACTTGAGAGCTCACATCCTTACTGTCATCAGCACCATGTCCATCTCCCATCACCAAGCATGGACCTTGGTTCATTAACAAAATAACATAATCTAATTTAGGCAGCATCATATAGTTCTTGAAATCATCAGACACACAGAGAAACAAAAATACTTCATAGTTAAGTTGACGTGCACGTGCTCTTGTTATTGGTTCTTTTTATTGAATTTGAATCATCCTTGACTCAAGCTTGTCTTCTTCTCCCAAATATGACTTCAAATCTGCAATTTTAATTGTGGGACTAACCCCAAATGCTGCAAGCAAATCAAGCTTATATGTATTATCATTAATTTTTTCTAACACCTTGAATGGACCATCAGATCTAGGCATCAACTTAGACTTTCTCAAATCAGGAAACTTATCTTTTCTCAAGTGTAACCACACTAAATTTCTAGGTTCAAATCTTACTTCATCACTAGCAGTTTATACTTAGCATTCATACACTTTATGTTCTTCTCAGTAGTCTCATGCATTTTTAATATCAATTCAGCACATTGTTTAGCATCAAAATTTACCTTTACAAAGATGGAAGAGTAACAAGTCAATTGGTGCATAAGATATAAAATCATAAAACGTCTCAAAAGAGCACATCTTTGTAGTACAATGCAGTAAACAATTATAAGAAAATTCAACATGAGGCAAATATTCTTCTCACAATTTCAAGTTCTTTTTTAGAATAACCTTAAGCATAGTAGATAAAGTTCAATTAACCACTTCAGTTTGTCCATCAGTTTACGGATGACAAGTAGTACTAAGCATCAATTTTGTCCCCAATTTTGCCTAGAAAGTTCTCCAAAAGTACCTAAGAAACTTAATATCATGATTTAAAACTATAGTATTAAGTAGACCATACAAGCGAACAATCTCACGAAAGAACAAATCAGCAACGTTTATAGCATAATGCTTTTATGACATGGTATAAAGTATGCCATCTTAGAAAATTTGTCCATGACAACAAATATATTGTCCCTATGGTTCTTTTTGAGACAATTCTAAAATAAAGTTCATAAGAATATCCTCCCAAGAAACAATACAAGCAGGAAGAGACATATATAAACCATGAGGATTAAGTCGTGACTTAGCTTTTTGACATACAATACAACAAGCAACGATTAGCAAGTATGTCATCCATCTTCATGCCGAAGTGTCCCATCAATCCACCTCCATATACCTCTTGTAACAACAATAGATGAACGGAACTAGCTGGAATGCATAGCTTGTTAGCGCGAAACACAAACGCATCATTGATCACGTATATATTCCACATTTTCCCTCTTTAAAATTCAGCAAGACATCTTTGAAATGGCACTGGTGCACGAGAAGCCAAGTTTTTTCTTCGCTCTTCTCCAGATTGAAGCAGAACAGCAGAAACCAAGTCCTTGAGAAGCTGTTTTCTGAAGTCCAAATTGCAAAGGACAGATTGTTGCAACCATTTTGAAACAGTGGTGTACACAAATTCAAGACGAAATTTTTTTATAGTATATGGCGACTTAGCAGAAAGACATAATATATTGACAGTTGACAGCTTCGAGATGAATATTAAGCAGCACATCCATGGCTACACTATGCCCAACCATACAACTGCAGTTACATATATCTATCATCTATCTGTTCGATATTCATCCACATATTACGGCTCCACAAGGTTGTTTGCACTACATGATGAGCATGCCTATCTAGTTTTTAACCTTACAGGTGACGACATGTCCATCGTTGCTAATTAATTATCATCTAGCTCCAGACAGCTCTATTGCTTCCTGGTTGTACATGGAGTCCTCGCCCCAGTCGAAACGCCGCTGCATCCTTTCATAGTCCTGCCTCCTCGTCACCTCCACCTGCTGCCACTCCTCCCACCGTTCCGCCAGCCCCTCGCCTTCCAGCATCCGAACCACTTCTGACATGGACGGACGGTCCTCAGGTGATGCCTGCGTGCAAAGCAATGCTATCTGTATCATCATCTCAACCTCCTCCTCGTTGTAATCCTGACTCAGGTTGCGGTCCACAATGGAGTCTAGCTGCCCTTCTCTCTGTAGCTTCTTTACCTACATTTAATTACATCCCCATCATAACACATAAAGAAATTAAGTTGCATGTATGGAGGCAGTTTCTAGCATTTCCCATGGAATGCAGCAGTTTGATCAAATTTTGGAAAAGCAAGCAACGCTTACATGATCGAGCAGTAGGACCTCCTCTTCTTCCTCCAAACGTGAGAAGTCAATGGCACGCTGGCCAGTCACAAGCTCAAGAAGCATGATCCCATATCCAAAAACATCGGTCCTTTCGGATGACTTCCCTGTGGACAGATACTCAGGTGCTATGTGACCCATAGTTCCACGGACTTGGGTTGTCACAGATGTCTTCTGCACATCCACTAGCTTCGCTAGGCCAAAATCACCAACAACCGGTTCAAAGTATTCATCAAGCAAGACATTCGCAGCTTTGACGTCACGGTGTATGATCTTGGGGTTGCAGTGTTCATGTAGATACTCAAGTCCACGTGCTGTACCTATGGCCACCCGTTTTCTTGCTGGCCAGTCTAAGATAGGTTCTCCAGGCTTAAATTCTGCATCATTTTCAGCAAATGGGCATATATGACATGAGACTGGCATCAAATGCTGAACAAAGAACAAACCTAAACTAGTCAACATTTTTCCACTTGCTGGAAATTTATGCATCGGCACTGGCACTGCAGTCTACAGTTGTACACAATTAACCCCACGAACCAACACTTAGTAAATGATGAAACTCTGGTAGTAAAGAAAAGCAAATAATAATAGTGGAACATCTGCGCAAACATCATAGAGCAGTAGAATAGTGCAGGATGGACAAGTCTGATAGTGATACCTCGTACACGGTAGGCAACACTCAAATTCTGCATAAATGGATAGACCAGGAGGCGTTCTGTTTGTGTTGTGCAGAAGCCAATCAACCTTAGGAGATTCCGGTGAACTGCAACGCTAATCAGCTCCACCTCACGCAAGAAGGCATCCTCCCCACCAGGCCTCTCATAATCAGTCAATCGTTTTACAGCAATCTTAGTGCCATCTGGAAGAACTCCTTTGTAGACTTTCCCAAAACCTCCCTGTCCGAGAACATTTCTTTCAGTGAAATTATCAGTCGCAATTTGTAGTTCTCGCCATGAAAATCTTTTGAGCTGGCCAAATGCAATCCGTCGATCATCCTCGCCTGCGTATCATAAGTTGTTATGTTACTTTTTCAATGCATACAGATCCCATGCAAACTAGAAACTCATATGGTCAACTGTTAACCCAGTGCCCAATTGTGGACTGCTTCACTTATTCTAACTAGAAAATCACTAAGGTGGCAATACACGTGTTGATATGTATTAATAATTAACCTGAGTTCAAAAGGCAATAAATTTGTGTTATCTGAAGTTATTAACAAGGAAATTAACTAATGTAGCTATTAGTAATAGGAACCATATATCAATGATAAGACATGGAAACATTACCTGGTACATCCACAAAAACGTCTCGTAGATGGCTTTTCCTCCTTCTGTTACAGAATAGTAACAGAGCCAATAGAATAAGAAGTCCTATTACTCCTCCAACAGTTCCAAGTATAATGCCAGTTTTTGAGCCATGGGACCCACCTGCAAGATATATTTTAGAATAATTAGATACCCGGATATATAAGACAGCTGTCCATTCTAGCATACGAACTCCTCTGCATGAGTAAATCTACAAATAGACCAATGAGCATACGACTTACTCTGATAGGACACGTTGGATGCACAAGGGTGGGGGAAGTTAGTTCCGCAATTTAAGTGATTACCAGAAAAACTGACCATGAAAAAATAAACCTCATCAGTCACCAGGTTAAAACAACTTGGATTGAAAGAACTATTAGAACGATCCTGAGATACTTATAACGTGCTACTTGAAATAGCGGACCAGGTATATCCCCAGACAGGTTATTGTATGCCAGCCGACTGCGATCACAAGAAAGTTGATTGTCAACATATGACAAGCATATGTCGATGAAATCATGTTAGCAAGGCCAGAAAATTAAAAGGAAATCATACTTAGCAAAGGACACTCTTACATGTCAGTCAAGCTTGAGATTTTTGCTATGCTGTCAGGAATTGGCCCATTAAAATTATTTTGGCTCAGTATCCTGCTTACGAGATAGAGAGGAACAAAACATGAAAATGAAAAATCATTTTAATTTTATTAATAACAAGAAGCAATCAATGATTTTGGTATACTTACAACAGCTGGAGCTTAGAAAGCTGGCCAAGCGAAGCTGGTATTTCTCCAACCACAAGGTTGTCTTCTAAATCTAAGCTCGTTAAACTAGAAAGATCACCAAACTGCCGTGGTATGCTACCGGTAATCCTGTTACCAGCCAATGACCTGAAAGATCACATACTTAAGGGTTCGATAATAGGAGGGAATTATTTGGAGAATTATACTTTACTTGAGCATCAGTCCATGTAGGAGACACAGACAGTCTATATTCAGCACCTGTATCAGTTCCTCCAAAATACAGAATGTAGTAGTTCTAAAATTGCTAAAAATGTGTTCGTTCGGGTTTACAAGTAGATGACTAGACCAAGTTGATCTTTTTTTCACTAACAATATCAATTCAACTACAGATATGCGGCAAAACAGATAGAAATCTCTATCTACATGGAAACCTAGCAGCAACTCCGAGCAACAAGACTCCATAGAGGAAACCCATTATTCGGGGTTTCAGGAGTTCATGCAATCTTGATTGATGCCCTAGTGCTATAAACTTCTGATTTTCAACTTATAGTAATACTCTGGCAAAATAATTTATATTCTCTGTTCATTTAATAAAGGTAGTGGGCGCCCTTACCACATTCATAAAAATAATTCTGTCTAATGAGCAACCATTATCTATATTGAATTCCCACGTAAAATTAATCTACCCATTCAGAGAATGAACTCACAGGACAGTCAAATACTTGAGCTCTCCAATTCTTGGTGACAAAACTCCAGTGAATCCCCGTGCAGCCAGTGTTCTGTGGGAGATTATCAGCCAATGTTTTGTTTAGGACAAGAACGAGGAGAGAAACATCAGCACTTGAACAACATCAACATAAAAACAAAACAAACAAGATAATAAGGTGCTAGGGCTCCAACTTACACTTGAACAACATTGTTATTACTGTCACAAATCACAGAATTCCATGTGCAAGGGTTAACTTGATTTTGATTCCAATCTGAAAGCTGACTGCCAGTAACATTCAATTTTTGTTTCATATCATACAAGGCGTCTCCTGGTCAAACAAAGTTATTTACACACTTTTGAGCAAAAGGTATTTGAGAACCAAAGGAAACTCGAGGAAAAGATGACTTGAAATTAATTCCGTCCGTGATCATTATATAACTTAAATGCCTAAATTATTCCCAACAGTTCCAACCATTGCTTCACCATTGAAGAATACAGTTTCTGATTATAATCAAAGACCGGATAGAGTAGGGCTGAGGAAGGTAGTTAAATCATCATTTCACACAGAACTTTCTATATTTATGTTTATATCTATGGCAAGTTTTGTGTTGAGGCGGTTACTGCAAGGAAGTGATGATTTAACTACCTCTTAATATCTAAAACTCTTTGCCACGTGTCATGATATAGAAGAGGTCCAAGAAAGGGTCAAAACCGAGGAGGTCACATAGGATTTATTTCCATCTTTTCACACAGAACTTTCTATATTTATGTTTATATCTACGGCAAGTTTTGTGTTGAGGCGGTTACCTGCAAGGAACTGATAATTTAACTACCTCTTAATATCTAAAGCTCTTTGCCACATGTCATGATATAGAAGAGGTCCAAGAAAGGGTCACATAGGATTTATTTCCATTACTGCAAGGTGCAAAAAGATGTGTCATTATCAAATATCAAATATCTGTTCCGCACAAGGCGTTAGGAAAATATCTAGCCCAATGGTTTGTGTCTCACGTGCTAGGAGCATCTCAGTTCATTTTCTTGGTCGTTACTAGCCTTGTTCCTTGTTCTCACACACCCATTCTTCACGTTGCAATCTGCTGCCCGTTGCTCCTATCGCTGCCTTGGGCTCACCGAAAAACCACTGCCGCCTCCTCCTCCTTGCTGGAATAAGGCTCCGGCACCTCACCTAAAGAAAGCACCTGCCGCCGCAGCTGCTCTCTGGGCCCAAGTAAGTAGGATGCTCAGTTCCATCTTATTTGGCTCATGCGGCAATGCAAAAAAGCTGGAGTCAGCACAGTTGCAACCATAGCTGGTGCTGAGGCCACACGATTTTGCCTCCCTACCCCCCTTTCTTCTTGCTACTCCCCAAACACCAGGTGGAAGTTCCAAATCGCCATTTGTTTTGGAAATAAGGTTGAAAGTTAAGAAATTCGAGTTCAAAGTTTTGAATTATTCAAGATTGAAATTTTCGAGTTGAAAGTTAATTTATTTATCTTAAAGTTTGATATCTTGTGTTGAAAGCCTCAATCTGTTGGAGTTGAAAGGTGAATTTTGAATTCGATTTGGAAGGTTTGATTCCCGAACTGAAATTTGTTTCGTCTCATACTGAAAGTAATTTTTTTTCAAGGCTGCCGAGTGTCAAAACAGGAAGGAAAATGGTGGAAGACCATGCGCTAATCACTGAAGTTAGCTTGCGTGCCCGAAATAGAAGTCCCCATCAAGTAAGGGTAAGCTAAACTAAGGTACAGAGAGTTGATATATCAACACAACACAGCGACAGCTAATTTATTTACCATCGCGACAACATGTAAAACACAGAGAATTGGTTAACCTAACATGTATATATAATTCACACATACACAAGCTTGAAGGTAAGTGACAGTTAAGACTAAGAGAGTGTGACCTTAATGGGAGGGAGGGGAGCTATACCTTGGCGATCAGAGGCGGAGATGGAAGGCAGAGATATCAGTATAATCAGGATAGCGACCTGGAGCTTCCTCATCTTGCCCTGGTGGAAGGAGGAGCCCCGGAGGCGGGTCCGGCGGCGCTTCCCTCCCCCACGGAGGCGATGAGGAGGTTCGGCCGCACGGCCGGGCGACCGGAATCGCACAGGTAGGTTGCAGATTTGAGGGATTCGGGATGAGGAGGCTGGGGAAAGAGGTTGGTTTGGAACTTGGAAGCCAGAAGAAGAAGAAGAAGAAGAAGAAGCTCTCGAGTGCTTTGTGCCCCTTTTTCTGCGATGGGGATTATTCGGATTCCGTGTGGTCGTTTGGTGGCCGAAGGGCCTCCTGCCTGCGAGCAGCTACGGTAGGAGCTATCGGAGCCGAGGTCGTGAGTTTCGCACCGATTCCTGCACACGACCAGATTTCGCATCTTCTTAGGCATGTAGCTCGGAGTCGTACTACTTGAGCAAACCAGGCGATGAATTTGGACAATCACACACAATCACGTGTCTAAGTGCCAGACATGCTTGCTGTATGATGCATCGCGCTGGACCACACTTTCAGTTTGTTGGTTCCTCCCTACCACGTTCTGGGAACCAGCTTAGCTTGCAAAGCCGAACACTTTTTAGGCTCTTGGTTTCGAGATCCAGCTCTAGTTTGAGAGCAGTTTCATAGAGGAGCATGAGCTTAAAAAGGAGCTGGAGTCAGAGCTCGGTCAAACGAGGTCAATTCTAGAGTGTAGGAAATGGACAGCTCTATTTGGTGGTTGACCACCCGAAATGAGAATTAGCTACTAATTGTCAGTGGAACTGCTATTTTAAGCCACCTCCCAGATAGCTTATTCTAGAAAGCTTCTTATTGGGTTAATTTTTAAGTTTTATATTTTTCACTGGTAACAGCAAACCTCGAATTTGAGGTTTCTCGAACGTCTCCAAAACCTTTTCTACAATATCCTTAAACTTGTGAAACTTTACAGCAAATATGCCATTGGGTACCCTCCCAAGACCAAGCCCTCCATTTCTGCCAAGCGTCTCCTCCTGCGTGCAAGGGGAACCGAGCGGCGCCCCCGTCGGGGTGCCTCTCTGCCACTGGCCGGCATCCTCCAGCCACCTCCTACCTCCCTGACGCATCCTCCCTCCCATGCTCTCCTCCCTTCCCACCATCGCTAGTGCTCCTTCCCCTCCAGGTCTAGGTCATCAGCCTCCCAACCCATCCAGACACAAGATCTGACCCAACGACTCCCGCTGCTAGAGCTCCATCCCCCCAACCGACAATCGCCGCTACCTCCTCGACCATCGGACCCTTCCCGTTGCAGGAGCTCCATCCCTCAATCTCAGGCACCTCCTCATGCACGTCCACTGAAATCGTCGTCCCCGACAGCCGCCTCACCTTCTCGACAGCCGAAGTCGCCTACGACGACAAATATATGGATATAGATGTATGTGTATACAGTGATGTGTAAGGAGAATTCTTTTTTGTTGTTGTATGTTTTAGCACTATCCAATTATGTGTGTGTTAGCGGTGATGAGTAAAGATATTGGTGATGTATGTGTTAGCACTATGCGCTGATGAGTAAAGATATTAGTGAAGTTTGTGTCAGAAGTATGCATTGATGTAAAAAAAAATAAAGATATAGATATATGTTGTATGTGTCTGCACTAGCTAGCAATTGTGGAATGATAGCCAGCGAGTAATTTAACATATTTATGACATGTCATGTGTTCATAGATGGATAAAGAAAAAACCAAGAAAGTAACTTGGGATGCCATTGCTCATAGATTTTTTTTCTTGAAATATGTGTGAAGGTGAAAGAGCATTTAGGCCCCTAAATGGTTTTGATGGCTAATGGCAACCCAAACTAGGATCTAATATTTACATTGAGTGTAAACAGGAAGATTAGGTTCCAGGAAGAGGTTTCATCTATGAAAGGATGACCACTAAAAGTATAAAGACGTTTTCCCAAGACAAGAAGATAGCTGTGCTAGGCAGCTGTGCCACAGCTGTGAAGAAGCCGGTGCTGTGCTAGGAGTAGCAAGCAAGGTGATAGTTGCTTGGTGCGTCAAGAGCCTTGACTATAGTTGGTGGAAGCTGAAGCCTAGATTTACTAGTTTTCTTGAGTCCTTAAGAAACACCTGTACTACCAAGAGGGATGAAGTTGCAATTACTTTTGTAAGTTCTTATGCTCAATGCTCAGAGTGTTGGACAGTGGCACTGATGCCTTGAGGTCAGTGGCCCTGTAACAACAGTTTTGCACAAGTGTGAAACTGGTTGTGCAAGTACACTGTTGTGCTAGCTTCCTAAACCCTAGAGCCATAGTTACCTGTGTGACATAGCTGTGTCACAGGTGAACAACCGCTCTATGACTCAGGTACACCTCTGTGCCAAGGGAGAGCTTGAAAATGCTAAGGAAACTGCACTGCAATGGTTTGTCTACTGAGTCAGAAAACTGTTGGAGGTTCTCTCCTGTTATGCATCAGAGTTTGCTGTGTGCGCTGAGGGCATGTAATGTGCCAAGACCGGGCTGAGTAGGGAGTCTATGTCAGTTAGGGTTTTACCTGTGTCAGCCACCGTGACACAGGTGTCGATCTGCCTGAAGCCTTGTTACCGTTGTGTGTTGTGGTTAGCTGTGTCACCGGTGCCTATCACAGGTGACTCACTTAATCCTACGTGGCATAAGTGTAACGGTCAGGTGCCTACGGACCCTATATATAGGGGACCAGGGGAGGTCTTGGACCTCAACCTTTGCCAGCCATTTTCAACCGTTGCAAGCCTCTCATCTCCTAAACAGAAACCAAACTTCCCAAGTGTTAGTTCAAGAGAGTTAGAGCTTTGAGCAAAGAGCATTGGTTCCTACAAGTATTATTGTTGCAGATTCTGTTACTCTTGGAGTGTCTACTCCTAGACAGGTGTAGAAGTCACTGGTGATCACCCAAACTTATGTGGGTTGGCCCAGAGGTTTGTGAAGGTGATCTGAAGTCTACCTGCTGCCAAGCAAAAGGACTTCCATAAGCAAAAGAAACCAAACTTTCCAATTGTTAGTTCAAGAGAAAGCCTCTCATCTCCTAAACAGAAACCAAACTTCCCAAGTGTTAGTTCAAGAGAGTTAGAGCTTCGAGCAAAGAGCATTGGTTTCTACAAGTATTATTGTTGCAGATTCTGTTACTCTTGGAGTGTCTACTCCTAGACAGGTATAGAAGTCGCTGGTGATCACCCAAACTTGTGTGGATTGGCCCAGGCGTTTGTGAGGGTGATCTAAAGTCTACCTGCTGCCAAGCAAAAGGACTTCCATAAGCAAAAGAAAGAGACCTGAAGATTCAGGTACTCGGAGAACAAGCACGTTTCAGTGCTGGCTATCTCTTAGGAGTAGCTTCTCCAACGGAGATGTACCTCTCTGAAAAGAGTGGGAACTTCGGTGAAAAATCTCTTGTGTCTCTGTGTGTTTACATTCTGCACATACTTGCTTACTTCCTTGCATGCTTGTGTAATTCTCTGATATATATAATCTAGCTGTGATATTTACTCTATACCTGTGGTAGCTATCTGTGTCACAGTCTCTTCACACATGCCTGTTTATCTTAGATAGTCCACCTGTGTAGATCACCCGTGTGATAGCTGCATTATATTATCTGTGTATCTTCTTACTTGTGTAGTATACTTGTCATACAGCTGCTAGTTCCTCTTATCTGTCTGAGAACATTTGCATCTAAAGTGAAGAAGTTTTTAATCTTCTAGCTAGCCTCCTATTCACCCACCTTTAGTCGACTCATGAGATCCTTTCAATTGGTATCAGAGCAGGTTGCTCTTTGAATTGGCTTAACAGCCAGAGTTAAAGGATGTCGGGCTATGAGGGTAAAATTCATGTTTTTGATGGATCTAACTATGCTTTCTGGAAAAAAAATATGCAAATGCATCTTATGACCATTGATTCAGATGTTTGGGAAGTTATCAATACATGTTACAGGTTGGAAGACACCATAATGCCAAGCATCAATGACAAGAGAAACATCCAGAACAATGCAAGGGCTGCCACAGCTATATTCATGGGTCTCCAAGAACATGATTTCAATAGGGTCAGCACCATGGACTCTGCCAAGGAAATCTAGGACACCTTGGAGCAAATCTATGAGGGCAGCAACACTTTGAAGAAGTCTAAGAGAAGCTTGCTGGAATCAAAGCTTGAGAGGTTTGAGTATGAACATGGTGAAGACATAAACTCCTTGTTCTCAAGACTCACCATCATCACCAATCAGCTGAGGGCTCTTGGATCAAACAGAGTAGATGATGAGGATGTCATCAAGAAGTTTCTGTCTGTGCTGCCAAAGCCCTACAGAACTCTTGTGCTGATGTTGAAGGAGAAGGATGGTTTTGATCAGATGAAGCCCACTGAAGTGTTAGGGAGAATACTAACACATGAGATGGAGATCAAGCAGGAGAGCAAGCACAGCCCATCCTCCTCACTCAAGAAGAACATTGCCTTGAAGACCACTGCCTCAGCTTCACAACCAGAGAGTGACAGTAATGAAGATCTTGATGAGGAGATCACCAGTGGAGAAGAAAATGAACTGAACCTCCTTACAAGGAATTTCAGAAAGTTCTACAGAAAGAAGAAGCAACTCGATTCAAGTGACAAGTTCAAGGGAAAGAAGTTGTTCAAGAACAAGAAGTGCTTTGAGTGTGGAGAAGAAAGTCACTTTGCTGCTGACTGTCTAACCAAGAAGAAGGACAATAATAAATACAAAAAGAAGAAAGACTTCCATGGCAAGAAGAAGACCTTCAACAACAAGCATCCAACCTATGCCAAGAACAAAGCTACTGCCAGAACATATGTTGGATAAGCTTGGGTGTCTGATGATTCAGGATCAGAGGAAGAATCTGAAGATGAAGATGAAGTTGCTGGGATTGCCATCAGCATAACTGATGTGTCCAGCTGTGACACAGCCAAGTCACACAGCTCCAAAATCAATGTCAAGGCTGATCAGTCGTCATCCATCTCTGCTCCTATGTGCCTTATGGCAAAAGGATCAAAGGTACTTACTGAAGATGACTTTCCTGATTATGCTGAACTAATGGGTATTTTGAAAAGAACAGATAAGGCCTACGAGAAGGAGAGAAAGGAGAACATATTCCTAAGGGATAAGCTTAGAGAGCTCAGAGAGACCTGTGATGAGGTCATGGATGACAGGGAAAATCTCAGACTTGATTAGGAGAACCTGGAGCTTGCTCATGATAAGCTCAAGCTAGCTCATGAGCTTCTTCTCAAAGAGCATGAGGAGCTGAAGGCAAAGCATGCCAAGTGCATTGATGATACTAACGCTCATAACTCTTCTGTTACTTTTGATATTACATCTTTGCTTGTTCCTGCTACTGTTAAAACATGCTTGAATTGTGCTACTCGCATAAATGTTTTAAGTTCCCTATGTGTTGTGACTGATAACTCTAATGAGGCTTCAACCTCTGTTGCAACTAACTCTGTAGATGCAGCTAAGCACAATAAGCTCAAGGAGAAGCTTGAAGAGCTGAAAAGGCTTATGAGGAAAGGCCTATGCACTACCAACATTGGCATGCAAAATTATCAGAAGATAAGAACTGAAACGTTCAAAAGAAACAATGGCCTAAAGGGTCTTGGTTATATTCCTGTCTTGAATAAAGATAAACTGTCTACTATGACTAACCCATTGTCTAAGAAAAATCTTGCAGCTAACTTTGTGAGACAGGCAGGTACAAATGACAACAACTTTGTTGGTCATGAGCAGAAAAATAGGAATGTTGTGAAGATTCCATCTAACCCATCTTATGTTCTGCAAAAGGATATGAGAGGCAAGACAGTGGCCAAATATGTTGGTCTGAAAAAATGGTCACCTGCCATCTAGGTACCTAAGGGTATTGTTGCCTGTGCCACTGGTACCTCACATAGCTGTGGGACTACAAGTGTCACTGGTAGCTTGGACAGTTCACTAACTCTTATGCCTAAGGTTGCAGGTGATAATCCGCCAAAGAGGATTCATGTTATATCATCCATAGCTAAAGCTATGAACTCTAGGAACAAACTTGCTAATCCTATTACTGTTATCTCTGCTTATGATAAAGTTATTAAGAGAACCAAACTAGTTTGGATCCCTAAGTTTCATAACTAAATTTGCAGGACACTTTCTCCAGTGGAACTGATTGGGTTGTGGACAGTGGATGTACACAACATATGACTGGAGGCAGAGAGGAGTTTGTAGAGATCACCAATGAGAATCTGTCCAGCAAATATGTGATCTATGCAGACAACTCCAAGGGAAAGGTAAATGGTATTGGTAAAGTTACCATATCTGAACATCACTCCTTATCAAATGTTATGCTTGTGGATCAGATAGGCTATAGTCTAATGTATGTGTCACAGCTGTGTGACACAGGTATGAAAGTCACTTTCTATCCTGATGAAGTTATAGCCTCTAAACTATCTGATGATTCACAAGTGTTCAAATGATGCAGGTTTGGAAAATTGTATATTGTGAATTTCAATGAACAGCCTGCTGCAGCTTCATGGTGTCTCATGGCCAAGACCGGTGTTGGTTGGCTGTGGCACAGATGGCTAGGACATGTGGGAATGAAGCTTCTCAACAAGCCGAGCAAACATGACTATGTTATAAGCTTGGAGAAGGTGAAGTTTGAGAAGGACAAGCCCTGCAGTTCATGTCAAGCCGACAAACAAGTTGGAGCTGCCCATCGTCCCAAGACCATCATGACCACCACCACTCCTTTTGAGCTCATACACATTGACCTCTTTGGTCCTACAACATATGAGAGCTTGGGAAGTAACAAATATGGCTTTGTTATTGTAGATGATTTTTCTCGCTATACTTGGGTGTTTTTTTAAAGGAGAAGACACAGGTCTACAAGAAATTCAAGCATCTCATAGTCAGAATGCAAAATGAGTGGAAGGTAAATCTGGTCAAAGTCAGAAGTGACAATGGGACTGAATTCAAGTATTCCAAGGTGGAGGCATTTCTGGACAAGCATGGAATCAAGCATGAGTTCTCAAGTCCATATACTCCACAGTAGAATAGAGTAGTGGAAAGGAAGAACATGACCTTGATAAAGATGGCAAGGACACTTTTGGATGAATACAAGACTTCACCAAGATTTTGGGCTAAAGCTGTCAACACTACCTGCCACTCCATCAATAGACTATATCTACATCCACTACTCAAGAAGTCTCCTTATGAGCTGCTCACCAATTCCAAGCCAACTGTCTCATACTTCAGGGTATTTGGTTATAAGTGCTACATTCTTAGAAAAGGCAAACGCCTCTCTAAATTTGAAGCTAAATCTGATGTTGCTATTTTTCCTTGGTTATTCCACTAACTCCCATGCCTATAGAGTTTTTAAGACCTCCACAAAGGTTGTTGAAGAATCTGTAGATGTGAACTTTGATGAGTCTTATGGCTCCCAAGGAGAGCAAGTTGCTAATGATGTAGGGAGCAAGGATATTCTCAAGAAATCCACTAGTGAGATTAGACCTACTGTCAAGGAGGAACCTACCCCACCAAGTGATTATGAACCACCTGCTCCACATCTGTGTGAAGACACTGGAGAGCAAGACATTGAGTTCGAGTACAACCTAGGCAATAATCAACTGGATGCAGAGGACCTGTCTCAGCCAGCTGTGTCACAGGAAGAACCGGCTATGTCACAGGCAACACCAACAGCTGCGACACAGCTCTCAAGGATGCTGATTGGGTAAATGCCATGCATGAAGAGCTGAACCAGTTTGAAAGAAATCAAGTTTGGTCCCTGGTGGAAAGGCTTCAAGATTACAATGACATTGGAACAAAATGGGTCTTCAGGAACAAGCAAGATGCAAATGGACTGGTGGTGAGGAACAAGGCCAGATTAGTTGCTTAAGGCTTCACTCAAGTTGAAGGTTTGGACTTTGGTGAAACATTTGCACCTGTGGCAAGACTAGAAGCAATCAGAATTCTACTTGCTTATGCTGCACATCATAACATCAAGCTATCTCAGATGGATGTGAAGTCTGCTTTCTTGAATGGTAAACTGAATTAGTCTATGTTGAGCAACCACCTGGTTTTGAAGATACTAAGAAACCACACCATGTCTACAAATTGCACAAAGCAATTTATGGTCTCAAACAAGCACCAAGAGCATGTATGATACACTAAAAGATTTTGTAATTCAAAATGGTTTCAAAATGGGCTTAGTAGACACAACTCTTTTTACTAAGAGGAATGGAAAGGACTTATTTTTGTGCCAAATATAGTCGATGACATAATATTTGGTAGTACTAACCGTGCAATGAGTATTGAGTTTAGTAAGACGATGACCAAGAGGTTTGAGATGTCCATGGATGGTGAGCTGAAGTACTTCCTAGGACTTCAAATTAAGCAACTTAAGGAAGGCACCTTCATCTCACAAAAAAAGTTCACAAAGGACATCATCTCCAAGTTTGGTATGAAGGATGCAAAGCCTATCCACACCCTCATGCAAACAAATGGACATCTTGATCTAAACATTAAAGGTAACTCTGTAGTTCAAAAGGAGTATAGGTCTATGATAGGCTCCTTGCTTTATCTTTGTGCATCTAGGCCAGATATCATGTTGAGTGTATGTTTGTGTGCTAGATTCCAAGCTAACCCAAAGGACTGCCATAGAGTGGCAGTACGCAGGATTCTGAGATATTTGATTTAAACTTCAGGGTTTGGTTTATGGTACCCCACATGTGTAAATTTTGAGCTAGTTGGCTATTCTGATAGTGGCTATGCAGGGTGTAAGGTTGACCGAAAAAGCACCTCAGGTACTTGTCAATTCCTAGGGCACTCCTTGGTGTTCTGGTCATCCAAGAGACAAAACTCAGTAGCCCTTTTCACTGCAGAGGCTGAGTATATAGCTGCTGGTAGTTGTTATGCTCAGTTATTATGGATGAGGCAGACCTTGAAAGATTTCAGTATATCTTTTAATCAATTGCCCCTCTTCTATGATAATAAAAGTGCAACTAAGTTAGCCAACAACCCAATACACCACCAAAGATCCAAACACATAGAAGTGAGGCACCACTTCCTTAGAGATCATGTGGAGAAAGGAGACATCCAGCTGTGTCATGTGAGGATAGACAGACAATTTGCCGATATCTTCACCAAGCCTTTAGATAAGACTAGGTTCTGTATCTGAGGAGTGAATTGAATATCATTGATGTCTCAAACTTGCTATAAAAAAGTTAGCTTGGTATATAGTTCATGTGTTTGTTTTTAAGTTTTTCTTTGCTGTTTTTCATCTGTGTTACCCACCTGTGTTATAGGTATGCTTAGAGTTAAGAGTTTTCGCTGAGCTGTTTGTGCACATCTTTTGTACGCGTGTTTTCCTGTCTTAGCTGGGTTTTCTAAATCAACTCTTATCAGTTTTAGCTTTACTTGTTTGGATTTCTAGCAAACTGACATTGAGGAGATTTCATAAGGACCCTCTGATAGTGCTCAGGTGCTTTCTTATCAAATTCTCTCTATCTTGGTGTTCTAGATAAAAAACTTGTCACCTGAGTCATCCACCTGTGTCTCAGGTGAATTCTTTTGAACTCCGTAGGTCATAAGGACTCTTTTCACTCACCTGTGTCAAAGGTCATCCACTTAGCTGTGACACAGCCATGTTATAACCCTTCGGCCTATATAAAGCAACGTCGCGTTTCTCTTGAAACCCTGTTCGATCACAAAAAGCCCAAACTTCCGCTGAGTGCTCAATTCTCACGTTTTCGTCGAGATCGTATCTTCCGCCCCTCGAAATTTTTCCAACTCGTCAGAGAAGCTTTCCAAGGCACTTCAGCACCGATTCATCCACACTTTGTCAAGCTTTCGATTAAAGTAAGCTTTAGCCAACCCTTCTTTGCGTTCAACCTAGTTTCTTGTCAATGCAATCACTCGTGAGCTTATTTCAGTAGTGCATTGTCCTTATTCAGAGTTGGTTTAGCCTTTGTTTAGATTCCTAGATTCATCTAGCTCGAAACCTAGTGGCAAAACTTCGTTAAAACCTAGTTTTCATGAATCTGTCGTCCGCCTCTGCGCGTAGCTGTGTCACCGCTAGGGTCTCACCTACCACACAGGCACGCCTATTCCAAGGGCAGAGACTTTAGTTTGGTTCCAAGTCCTCACCTGTGTCACCTTGACCTCACACAGGTGGCCCACACAGCTACTATCTTCTGCATTTAGGAACACCCCTTTCCTTTATTCTTCCTCATGTAACATCCTCGAATTTTTCGAGCTTGAAATTTTTTTTAAAAGAGAAGAGGATGTGCAATTTTATAATATGCTTATATGTATTTTAGTTGGATTTTATTTCAAATTAATTCAAGGTTTGGAATTAATTTGAGAGCTATAAGTGTGTTTTTGAATTTTAAATTGATCATCTTTTAAAAGTTTGCCTCAAAAGTATTTTTATTGAGTTCCCCATGCTCAATATGATTTATTGGAATTTTCTGGAATCTTTTTGAAGTGTTTTGGTATTTATAAAAGCCTCATTTGATTTTCTAGATTTATTTTAATCTGAAAAATGTGTTTTTCTTTTTTTAATAGCTTCCTGGGCCGGCGGCCCATTTTCTTTCCCCGCCTGGGCTCGGCCCTCCCCGTCGGCCCGCCCGCCAGCCTGCTCGGGTGCCCCCACCTCCCATCTTGGGCCGGCCTGCCCCGGCCCAGCAGGCCGCGCAGCCTCCTCCCTCTTGGGCCAGCCCGAAGGCCGGCCCACCTGAGCCGCCCTTTTCCTCTCGCCGGGCCACGCCAGCAGGCCGCCCGAGCCCCCTCCTGGGCCAAGCTGGCCAGGCTGGCCTCCCTCTCGCCTGGGCCACGCCTTGCACCTTGGGCCACATGCTGCGCGCGCCGGCCGGCCTGGCAAGGCAGCCGAGCGGCCGCGGCTAGCCCGCGAGCATGCGCGCGCGCGAGGGCGCCTCCGGCAATGGCTCTAGTGCCTAAAATTTGAGATTTTAATCCCCATTAATCCCTCCCTAATTATTCCAGTTATTTTCTTACCTTTAATCAGTGCATGCTGCCTTTTCCTTTCCCCTATTCTCCCCTATAAAAGGCCTCCCATTCCTGTGTTTCTCCTCTTTGCCTCCTCTCTAAAATCTTTCTTCTCCACCTCTTCTTCTTCCCCAACTCCGGCGGAACACCAACGAGCAATCCCGGCGACACCGGTGCACCTCCACCCGAGGCCTTACTGCTGGAGCTTCCCCACACCGTCGCGCATCTCCTACCGTAAGCGGACGCGAGCTTCTTCCACTACATCAACCGTACCACGACATCTTTCCCAACTCCGGTGAACTTCTTCTCTCCTCGGTTTCTCCACCCACGGTGAGCCTCTCTCCACTCCCTCTCCAGAGTAGATCCCCACCAACCCATGGAACAAAACCCCTCAACCAATTTCGCATATTATTCATCTATCTTGTTGCAACAAATGGTTGAATCCACCCCAAAACCTACTGCTACAGTACTATGCTCCCGTGCTTCACGTGAACAGTAATCCATGTACACCGGCCCTTTTGCATACCTTCTGTCCAAATTTTGGATCCATCTAATCCATACCCAATTTGTGATCTTAGGAGTAAAATGGAACCCTTAGAACCCCACGAGTCCAATGGTGCGATCGGATTTTTAATCCGACCGCTAGATTTTAAATTATAATCAAATTTGGATGAAATTTAACCAAATTTCGTGATAACTTTGCACTGGATGATTATTTTGAGTCATTCTTTTTCTGTAGGTTACTAGTATGCTAGGGTACTTCTATAAATTTTCATAATTTTGGACTAGTGTAGAATTTCCTAGAATTAAAATAAGCTTTCTTTTAATTATTAAAAATAGAAATCCTCTCTGTTATTTATATCCAATTTTTGCCTAGGATCAGAGAACCTTATAACTTATTTACCATGTGAACCAAAACATTTTTCTTGCAATGGTTTGAGCTATAAAAATCAGGATGTGCTCTAGGTTGATTTAAAAGGTATATTTAAAATGCTGAATTAGCAATAGTACCTTTATAAATCTGTTTTAGCCTTTTAAAATTCATGTCCAGTACCCAATAAATCATGTTATATTCTAGGAATGGTGTCAAGTCATGAAAACCCATTTAGCATAATTAAATAATGCTTTACCATATTTTTAGTATAGTTTTCATGCTTAGAATAATAGTTTTAATTATTTAAAATATATTTCCAGAACACTTTTAATCATGAAATGTCTCTGGAAGTGGTATTTTGAAAATTTCTTTAACTCTTACTTATCCCTCTTATACAAATTTTGAAAATGTTACTTATATCTTCTTCTTTTCAAAATTTTGTTATAGATGACTGCCCGGACCGTAGCGAACATTGAGGAGGAGAATGTTTTTGGCGAGCTGCTCGGAGGGATGATGAAGCAGGTGGGCCTCTCAGAGATTGACATTTCGGGCTACGAGTACCCCCTTCCCACCGGGGAGTTTCGTTGGTCGCTCACCGTCAAGATCCCACCCCGTGAAGAACCTGCAGGAAGACTAATCGAGTTCTCAGTGAAGGGAAACAGCTGGGAAGACGCTGTTGAGCAGGCAGCTCAGCAGGCTCTTGGCGCAGTGGCTAACTACTACCGCCAGGACTTGGCAGGCACCCCGTACCGTTTCTTTCCGAGGCGGAGATCCAACTTCATGATCCGTCCAAGGCGCAGCACCGTTGGATAGGTTGATGAGACTATTGGCTTGATGGCTACTCTAGTTCAGGCACTGGAGACCCGTGCCAGGAACCTGAAGTACGAGGCCGACACGCTTGTCATGGAGAAGAGGATGATACTGGATGAGATCGCAGAGCTCAAGAAGAAGATTCCCAGGGTACCGGAGCCAGAGATCGGTACTACCCAGCCCCGCCGTTCTCGCCTCAGGCACAGCTCGCAAGTCTGTGCCTCGCTACCCCGTGCAGATCAAGGAGATGGCCTGGTTCGAGGAGCCTTTGCAGCTGCTTCCCCCACCAACCCCAGTGTAGCCAGCCGCAGACCCAGTACCCCAGGAGCAGCCAGCTGCCGACCCTGTACCTACGGAGCCTTCAGAGGAGGAGCCTATGGAGGTCGAGTTCGTGGAGTCCGAGGGTTCGCTCGACAGCATGGCGCAGTCGAAGTTCACCCTGAACTTCGCCCTAGTTGCGGACTACTGTGGTCCCAGTGTCTACCCCGGCGGAGGCCGTGGTGGTGGTTTCCTTTAGGAGTAGTGGACCGTAGTACCCTTGTGTTGGAGGTCCTTAATAAAATAATTTGTTAGTTATTTTGATGTGATGAGCTATGTGATATCAACTACACCGGTCAGTTGTGGTGTAGAGATATGTTGCCTTTTGCTATTAATAGATTTTATTTAAGTCTTTTTGCAAATTTCCTTGTGTGTTGGGGTAAGGGTTAGGTTGTTTTCCCTCTCAGCTATTCTGATCTTGAAGCTACAAGCAGGATGGATGCACCTCGTGGAGCGCGCGGTGGAGGCCGTGGAGGCCGAGACCGAGGTCGTGGAGGCCGAGGTCGTGGAAGAGGTCAGCCTGACGCTGAGCCAGTCAATGAGGAAATCGTGTTTCTTGGAGAAGAAGAAGAAGAACCAGCATAGGAAGAGGATCAGTTTATGCCACCGCCACCGCCACCACCACAGATGCCGAATCTAGAGCAGCTCCTGTTCATGCAGACCTAGATCTTGCAGCAGCTAGTAGCAAAAATGGCTAACCAGAATCAGGGCTTTCAACCCCAGTCCGGCTTAGCAGAATTCATGAGGAGGAAGCCTCCAACATTTGAAGGTTCAGCTGATCCATTGGACGCTAACGATTGGCTGAAGGATATAGAGCGGAAGCTCAACTGGCCAATAGCAATGGGCCCGATAGAGTCAAGTATGCAGCACACCAGCTCAAGGGTGTGGCTGCAGATTGGTGGGAAAATTTCTATGCAGCACATGAAGACCCGCAGGGCATCTCGTGGAATCAGTTTGCTGAAGCTTTTCGCATTGCCCATATTCCCTCCGGAGTTATGGAGATGAAGAGAAAGGAGTTCTTGGAATTGAAGCAAGGGAAGATGATGGTGCCAGAATATCTGAGTCGTTTCACTCAGTTGGCCCATTATGGCAAGGCTGATGTTGCCACAACGTCGGACAAAGTTTCAAGGTTCTTGAATGGGATGAACCTGTGGCTGAAGGACAGGCTGGTCGCTCATGACTTCCCCACATTCCAACAGCTGGTGAACAAGGCAATTATTCAAGAGAATTCCAAAAAGGAGCTTGAGGAGCATCGCAAGCGCAAGGCACCTTGTCAGGGCCATTCTGATGCAGGCAGTTCCCGTCAGAGGCCGAATCAGAATCAAGGTTTCAAAGGGCAGAATCCAAGACCGCCAAGGCAGAACAGCTTTGTTCCCCACCCATCATATAAAACTCCCAGAGCTGAAGTGGGAGGATTCCGAGCCAACACCGTAGGGAAACCATGCTTCAACTGCGGGCAAGAGGGGCATTTTGCTAATATGTGTCCTACTCGAAGGAATGCAGGGCCATCGCCGGTGAAGTTCAACTTTGGATCAGCCGTCAAGACACCGCAAGCAGGTCAAGGGCGTGGTGTGCTTCCAACCCCAGGAGCCCCATCTCGCACCCCAGGAGCAGTTGGCCGCGGAAGGGTCAACCATGTCACTGCAGAGCAAGCTCAACAAGCTTCAGATGTTGTCTTGGGTATGTTTCTAATCAACTCATGTTATGGTTCAGTTCTGTTTAATTCTGGAGCTTCGCATTCGTTCATTGCAAAGTCTTTTGCTGAAAAACATCATTTTCAAGTTGAAGTTTTGAATTTGCCTATGGTTGTACAATCACCTGGGGGTGTGTTAAGAACCAGACTGAGATGTCCTAAAGTGATCATAATGATCGAAGGAGTAGAGTTTCTAGCAAACCTTATCTTGTTAGATTCTCAAGGCTTGGATGTCATCCTAGGGATGAATTGGTTGAGTAAGCACCAAGGAAAGATAGATTGTGCCAGTAGATCCATAATGTTGACCAATGCCGAAGGGATCACTGTGGAGTTCAAGTCGAAGTTCTCATCTCATCTTGTAGAGGCTTCCAGGCTGAATAGTCTGAAAGAGTTGTCTGTTGAAGACGTAAGGGTGGTGAATAAATACCCGGATATTTTTCCAGAAGAGTTACCAGGTCTGCCGCCAGACCGTGAGATAGAGTTTGCTATTGAGCTAGTGCCAGGCACTGCTCCTATTGCAAAGAGGCCGTATCGGATGCTGGCTAATGAGTTAGCCGAGATGAAGAAGCAAATTTAGGAGCTAGAAGAGAAAGGTTATGTCAGACCAAGTACCTCACCGTGGGGAGCACTGGTTTTGTTTGTGAAGAAGAAGGATGGTAGCATGCGCATGTGCGTAGACTACTAAGCTCTTAATGAAGTAACAATCAAGAACAAGTACCATTTGCCAAGGATTGATGATTTGTTTGACCAGTTGAAGGGAGCATCAGTGTTCTCGAAGATAGATCTCAAATCAGGGTATCACCAGTTGAAGATTCGACTAGAAGATGTGCCCAAGATAGCTTTTGTGACCAGATATGGGCTATATGAGTTTCTTGTGATGTCATTTGGACTCACAAATGCTTCGGCATATTTTATGAATCTGATGAACAAGGTGTTCATGGATTGCTTGGACAAGTTTATCGTGGTGTTTATCGACGATGTGTTGGTATACTCCCGAAGTGAAGAAGAGCACGAGCAACATCTTTGAGTGGTTTTGGAGAGATTAAGAGCGCATCAGCTCTATGCCAAGTTTAGTATGTGTGAATTTTGGCTGAAGCAAGTGGATTTCCTTGGTCATGTCGTATCGGCCGAAGGAGTAGCAGTGGATCCAGTGAAAGTGGAATCTGTGATCAAGTGGAAGCAACCAAAGAACGTGTCAGAGATTCGCAATTTTCTTGGACTAGCGGCATATTACCGTCGGTTCATAGAAGATTTTTCTAAGATTGCAAGACCGATGACCCAGTTGACCAAGAAGGAAAACAAGTTCGTGTGGACAGAAGCTTGTGAAGCAAGTTTTCAGGAGCTCAAGAAGAGATTGACATCTGCACCAGTGTTAATCTTGCCCGATATTCAGAAAGATTTTGAATTTTATTGTGATGCTTCCAAGCAAGGTTTGGGATGTGTGCTAATGCAACAAGGCAAGGTTGTTGCTTATGCGTCAAGACAGTTATGCGCACACAAGGAGAATTATCCAACTCATGATTTAGAGTTAGCAGCCGTAGTGCATGCTTTGAAGATCTGGCGACATTACCTCATCGGTAATCGCTGTGAGATATACACCGATCATAAGAGTTTGAAGTATATGTTCACTCAGTCAGAATTGAATCTCAGACAGATAAGATGGTTGGAGTTGATAAAGGATTATGATATTGAGATTAATTACCATCCTGGAAAAGGCAATATCGTGGCTGACGCTTTGAGTCGAAAGGCCTACAGTAATAATGTGATGATTCAAGAAAGCCAACCGGAGCTATATGAAGAATTCAGAAAGTTGAATCTGAATGTTAGTATCGCCGAGAACGATGATGTGCTAGAAGTGAAGTCAACCCTTGAAGACCAAGTGAGAGAAGCTTAGAAAGGTGACAAGGGCATTGAAGAGATTCGAGCGAAGATCAAGTTGGGTGAAGCACCTGATCATAAGGAAGATGAAAGTGGGACCCTTTGGTTCCAAGACCATTTGATTGTGCCCAATCAGAAGGAGATCAAAGAAGTTATCATGAAGGAGGCTCATGAGTCTGCTTATTCTATCCACCCTGGAAGTACGAAGATGTACCATGATCTGCGAGAGAATTTTTGGTGGCCCAACATGAAGCGAGATATCGCAGAGTTTGTGTCTCTATGTGATGTATGCCGAAGAGTGAAGGTAGAGCACCAGAAGCCTGCAGGATTGCTTCAAACCGCTCAAAGTGCCTGAATGGAAGTGGGAAGAAATCGGAATGGATTTCATCACAGGCCTTCCGAGGACATCGTCTGGATATGATTCTATATGGGTCATCGTGGATCGATTGACCAAGTCAGCTCATTTCATTCCAGTGAAGACAATGTATAGTGGAGAGACACTAGCAAGTCTGTATATGTCTCGGATTATGTGCTTGCATAGAGTGCCGAAGAAGATTATATCTGATCGAGGGACACAATTTACATCGAGGTTTTGGAAGAAAGTGCATGAGGCACTTGGCACACAGTTGAATTTCAGTACAGCTTACCACCGTAGACGGATGGTCAAACTGAGCGAGTAAATCAGATTCTAGAAGATATGCTTCGAGCATGTGCTTTGACGTACAAGCGAAGCTGGGATAAAAGTTTGCCATATGCAGAGTTTTCATATAACAACAGTTATCAAGCCAATTTGCAAATGGCTCCTTTTGAAGCTTTATATGGGCGTAAGTGACGTACACCTTTGAATTGGCATGAAGTTGGTGAAAAGTAATTGTTTGGACCTGACACTTTGGAAGAGGCTAATAAGCAAGTAAAAGTGATCCAAGAGAGATTGAAAGTGGCTTAGTTCAGACAGAAGAGTTACTCGGACAAGCGCCGCAAGGACATATGTTTCAAGATAGGTGATGTCGTGTACCTGAAGGTATCCCCGCTCAGAGGGGTGCGTCGTTTTGGAATCAAAGGCAAGCTAGCACCTCGCTATATTGGTCCCTTTGAGATAACTGCCCGTCGTGGAGAGGTAGCTTATCAGTTAGCTTTGCCGAAGAAGTTGTCCAATGTGCACAATGTGTTCCATGTGTCGCAGTTGAAGAAGTGTTTCAAGGAACCAGAAGAAGAAGTTCGGAAAGCTGCGTTGGAGGATATTGAGGTCCAAGATGACCTAACATATGAAGAATATCCAATCAAGATTCTTGAGGAGAAAGTAAGAACCACCAGGAGGAAAGTGATCAGGTTTTGCAAAGTTTAGTGGAGCAACCATTCCGAAGAAGAAGCAACGTGGGAGCGAGAAGAAGACCTGAAGGAGGAGTTTCCAGATCTGTTCTCTAGCTTCGAATCTCAGGGTCGAGATTCTTTGTAACGGGGGTAGAGTTGTAACATCCTCGAATTTTTCGGGCTTAAATTTTTTTTAAAAATAGAAGAGGATGTGAAATTTAATAATATGCTTATATGTATTTTAGTTGGATTTTACTTCAAATTAGTTCAAGGTTTGGAATTCATTTGAGAGCTTAAGTGTGTTTTTGAATTTTAAATTGGTCATCTTTAAAAGTTTGCCTCAAAAGTATTTTTATTGAGTTCCCCATGCTCAATATGATTTATTGGAATTTCTGGAATTTTTTTGAAGTGTTTTGGTATTTATAAAAGCCTCATTTGATTTTCTAGATTTATTTTAATCTGAAAAATGTGTTTTTCCTTTTTTAAAAGCTTCCTGGGCCGGCGGCCCATTTTCTTTCCCCGCCTGGGCTCGGCCCGCCCGCCAGCCCGCTCATGCGCCCCCACCTCCCTCTTGGGTCGGCCTGGCCCGGCCCAGCAGGCCGCGCCGCCTCCTCCCTCTTGGGCTGGCCTGAAGGCCGGTACGCCTCCCGCCTGGGCCAGCACCAGGCCGGCCCACCCGAGCCGCCCTTCCCCTCCCGCCGGGCCATGCCAGCAGGCCACCCGAGCCCCCCTCCTGGGCCAAGCTGGCCAGGCCGGCCTCCCTCCCGCCTGGGCCGCGCCTTGTGCCTTGGGCCGCATGCTGCGCGTGCCGGTCGGCCTAGCAAAGCAGCCGAGCGGCCGCGGCCAGCACGCGAGCACGCGCGCCGCGCGAGGGCGCCTCCGGCAATGGCTCTAGTGCCCAAAATTTTGAGATTTTAATCCCCATTAATCCCTCCCTAATTATTCCAGTTATTTTCTTACCTTTAATCAGTGCATGCTGCCTTTTCCTTTCCCCTATTCTCCCCTATAAAAGGCCTCCCATTCCTGTGTTTCTCCTCTTTGCCTCCTCTCTAAAATCTTTCTTCTCCACCTCTTCTTCTTCCCCAACTCCGATGGAACTCCGGCGAGCAATCCCGGCGACACCGGTGCACCTCCACCCGAGGCCTTGCTGCTGGAGCTTCCCCACGCCGTCGCGCATCTCCTACCGCAAGCGGACGCGAGCTTCTTTCACTACATCAACCGTACCGCGACATCTTCCCCAACTCCAGCGAACTTCTTCTTTCCTCGGTTTCTCCACCCACGGTGAGCCTCTCTCCAATCCCTCTCCGGAGTAGATCCCACCAACCCATAGAACAAAACCCCTCAACCATTTCGCACATTATTCATCTATCTTGTTGCAACAAATGGTTGAATCCACCCCAAAATCTACTGCTACAGTACTATGCTAGGGTGCTTGGTGTGAACAGTAATCCATGTACACTGGCCTACATACCTTCTGTCCAAATTTTGGATCCATCTAATCCATACCCGATTTGTGATCGTAGGAGTAAAATGGAACCCTTAGAACCGCACGAGTCCAATGGTGCGATCGGATTTTTAATCCGACCGCTAGATTTTAAATTATAATCAAATTTGGATGAAATTTAACCAAATTTCGTGATAACTTTACACTTGTTGATTATTTTTAAGTCATTCATTTTCTGTAGATTACTAGTATGGCAGGGAATACTTCTGTAAATTTTCATAATTGTTGGACTAGTGTAGAATTTCCTATAATTAAAATAAGCTTTCTTTTAATTATTAAAAATAGAAATCCTCTCTGTTATTTATATCCAATTTTTCCTAGGATCAGAGAACCTTAGAACTTATTTATCATGTGAACCAAAATATTTTTACTGCAATGGTTTGAGCTATAAAAATCAGGATGTGCTCTAGGTTGATTTAAAAAGGTATATTTAAAATGCTAAATTAGCAATAGTTCCTTTATAAATCTGTTTTAGTCTTTTAAAATTCATTTACAGTACCCAATAAATCATGTTATATTCTAGGAATGGTGCCAAGTCATGAAAACCCATTTAGCATAACTAAATAATGCTTTACCATGTTTTTAGTATAGTTTCATGCTTAGAATAATAGTTTTAATTATTTAAAGTACATTTTCAGAACACTTTTAATCATGAAATGTCTCTAGAAGTGGTATTATAGCATGTTAACCCATTTGTATGATTTATTGATGATAATAATTATTTTCTACATAATTGTTACACTAGAAATGATAGGAATTGTTTTAATTAAATAATGTTCAGATTTAATATTTTTGTTAAATCATTTTTGGTACTGTTATGGTACTGTAGACACACCCTAAGTTGATCCATGCTTAATTAGTTTATGCTAATGGTAGAGAATAGCTTTGTGATTAAATTCTAGTCTTTAGAATAATAGAAAAGCATGTGTAAATATGGTTATATGTTATAAATTTATTCTTTACTGTTATTAACCATTATAAGTATTTAGGGTACACCTAAATATTTATTTGTGGTTAATTGAGAATTGTTTTGTCTTTTTATCATGATGAATAGCATGTTAAGGGTATGCTATGTGTGTTTGTATAAAATACCCGGAAAGGGATATATGCTATATGTTATTTCTATACATATTATTATATGTATATATGGTTATAGCCAATCTTAGAAGACCTAGGTTCTATCTCTTTTTCGTACGCTCTCGCGCCATCGTTCCATTCCATCTGTAACTTACCTTCGTCGTGCTTCTCTCTCTCGTGTTGCTTTCTGAAATGTTTTATTGAAAGTCGATATTTATTTGCTTTGCTCATTGCGTTGCGTCGATAGGGAGTGAAGAGACCGATCCAGCATCCGAAGCAGCTAAAGAAGGAGAGTACTACCATGAAGGCATGCCCCCTTTTCTTGATCATATTTGATCCTATATTTTGAAGTCATGATATTTTGTCTTTTATAAATATGCATGCTGTTTTAATCCAGTAGCTAGCGTGTCGATTAACACACCTTTACCCTTATCCGTTGTCACCTTTTACTTGATACCCTGAGTAGATTAATAGGTTATTCTCAATAGAGTAGAGATATGCTTAGCCATGCTTAAATACATCCTTAGGTTGTTTTGATTTGCCTCTATGGAGGAATGAATATCGGATCGATAATCCTTGTTGAAACTTGTTGAGCTCGCTGAGCTAGGGCCGGATGCCCGATGATTCTCTCTCTATTCTTCCTATTCTACTCTGGGTGAAACTTAATATCTAAAAAGTGCGGGCGACAGCTGGATCATTGTGATGAAGGAGCAATGGTCATTCTTCGGGTGATGAAGAAACCATTAGTCGTCCGTATCGAATAAGGCCGAAGTCTTGAAGTTGGAGAATTGTGACAACAGTGCAACCACATGCTAAATGGGTAATGGCTTGGTCAAGTAGGTTAGTCAGCCTTTGGTGCCGATGTTGTCGTACCGCAGAAGGGGTGGATGTAGCGACGAGGACCCTCGGCACAGATGGGGGGAACGGAGTGCGGGGATGTACTCTCGACTCCGGGTCAGACCCGGTGGGCATGTCGTACCTTAGGGAGATCTAGCTAAAAGACCTCGTCACCTTAGGGAGATCTAGCTAAAAGACCTCGTCACAATCTCCCTGCCGGTAGACCGATGGGTGTGTACTACGCTGGCAACGGTCAGTGGCACCAAGACGAGATTGTGTCGTGTGGGTGTACAAACTCTGCATAGTAATAAACTAATCGATTAGCCGTGTCCACGGTTATGGACAACACATGACTCATTCTTGATGAAAGGACATGTCCCTCTCCCCCTTGCTATTTCCCTCTACCCCTTTGCTGATGGAACCTATGGACGAGCTAAGGTAGGAGTTCCTTGCTCGAATGTGTTGGTCGAGGACCACACGCTAAAAAATACCCTGATAATAAAATTTTTACATCAAAATAATGCCTTTGAATCTACCATAATATTTCAACTAAAAGTTTGCTTTACGCAACTAAGCCATAAAGCCTTCCTTTGAAGCCTTGCATATAATATGGTAGGACCATCTGCTGCCTTGTTGTGGTGGTGTGCAGAGGAGTATGCTGAAGAAGGAGCCGATGAAGACTTCTTCTATGACGATCCTGAAGAATAGGTCGTGTGGCTTCCGTCAATTGCCTGTGGCACGGATGGAGCCGCTTCGCGTTTATTTCCGCTGTTTCCTCTGATGTAATAATGTCGTTAAGACAAGGAACTTTGTAAGCCATGTGGCATATTGTACTCAAATTAAGTTTTTATCTTTTGAATACATGCAATGTTATTCATTTCGCCTATGTACCGTCAGCATGATCCTAGACTGACGAGGATGTATACAGGGGGGGTCTAGTAGTTCAAACTAGACTCCCACGAGAAGAAGGGCACAGCAAAAAGCCTACAGGCAAAAGAAAGCTGCAGAAAAGAGAGCTATTGCTGCTAAAGCTGGACAGTCTAGTTCATCTCAGATTGCTTCTTCCAAAAGGACAAGATCAACAGTAGATGTCCAGCACACATCTTCGGGCAAAGAAACTGCTAAGAAGGCCAAGCAAGCAATTAGGAAGGTCAAGAAGACCTCAATTGCAGAAGTAGTGCTGCCAAGGCTAACCATCAAATAGACTCAGGCTGAGCAAACTGATCCATCTAGTCAAGAAGCAGTCATTACAAATGACAAGCTCATATTAGAGGAGATGGACAAAATCTCAGATCAGATTTGTGCAACAACAGATGAGAAGGTGAAAAAGCAACTTCTTGAGCTGTACACTGCCAAGAACCTTCAACCCTCAGTGTAGGCCAGGCCAATATCAGTTGCTATCCCAGAGCCTACAGCTACTGATAAGATTCTCCAGAGTGAAATAGCAGATTTGCACTTTCAAATGCAGGCCGCCACCTCAGAGTCTGCGAAGAATGATTTGAGATAGCAAATCCTTGAGAAGCAGATGGTGTTCTCATCCAGCTCTCAATCAGCTTCAGCATCAAAACCCATTGCGGTTCGATCTTCAGATGTCAGGGATCATAACCTTCTTGAACAGATCATTGAGCTATTTACCAGAATGAAGAACACTCCAAAAGGACCTGCTAGGAAAGCTTTGCTAGAGGAGATCAAACTCAAGCAAAAATTGCTCTCACCTAACCTCAGAAAAGAAGCTGCAGCCATACCCGTACCAAGTTTCAAACAGAAGAGGTCTAAAACTATTGTAATTGATGATGAGCCTCAAGCCAAGAAGCAGTTAGATGCACAGGTTACTATCGTCTCTGAGACCTCACAAAGCTCTAAATCATCTTTGAAAGATCAGCTGGTTCAACAACAGGAGGCTCTGAAGGAATTGAAGAAGGAGAAGTCACCACCTATGTCAAAAGTGGCTGACCCAGCTCAAACAAGTATGCAAAATTATCAGAGAAGAGGGAGAAAGAGTTCCAGCTTAGTCAGTACGGACACTCTCTCATCTCTAGATGTGCACAAGCCAATATCTCCTTCAACATTCATTGTCTCAGAGGAACAGGATGTAGAAGAGGCCCAAGTGTCCACATCATCACCAAAGGCTGGGACAGATAAGCCTTCAGGATCTGCTCAGATTGCAAGTCCACAGCTGTCTCAACCAGTTGTGTCACAGACAGTAGATACCCAGTGCAAGCACCACAGCTGCCCTTGTCACCAGTGTCACAGCCAGTTGACACAGAAGTCACTTCACCTGCTGCTCAATTCCCAAAGTCCCCACCTGTGACATAGGCAAGTGACTCAACAGAAGAAGAAGAAAGCTCTGAGAGCTTATGTGATGATGGCAGAGGTGTCTCAGTGACCCATCTAAGAGCTAGGAAGCCTCAATCAGATTCTGACAAAGAGTACATAACTGAAGACACTTCATCTAGCTCAGAATCAGAACAAGAGGCAGAACAAGAGGCAGAACAAGAGGACAGTTCTCCAAGAAATTCTGATGATGAGGAGCATTTGGAATCCTAGTACAGCTATGAGTTCTCCTCTGCTCTGAGGACTAAATAAGGATAGATGGAGTTTCTATCCAGAGCTGCCTTGAAGAAGCTACCAAAGAGTGACCCCAAGAAGTCCAAGAGCAAAGTTGCATCTCAAGCTCCAGTGCTTACATTAAGATGAGATCAACCTGTCCATTCTTCACAATTGACAAAGAATACATTGAGCCAGTTTGCTCTGACCCTAGGTTTCACAATAACAATCAGAAGGGGGTTTATCATGAGATCTTGTCAACTAAAGGGTTTGTAGATTACAAGGCTATCGATTGGGATGCTCTCACAGACTCTAGGCTGCGTGCTCTTCCATCCTTAATACAAGCAGCAGGCCTTGAGTTCATATGCAATCTTCAATAAGGCTATGATCCAGAAGTGATCAAGGAGTTCTATGCCACTGTGTGGGTAGAACAAGAAAATCAGGATATAATGATTTGAAAGACTAGAGGCCAGCTTCTATCTATTACAGCTCCAGAATTCAATAACTTATTTGGAGCACCAGTGGAGCCAAATATGCCTAACCTTTTCAAGTTGGAGTCAGTTCTAAATGAGATCAGAAGAAAATTCTACCCAAGAAACTTCTCATTCCCAGCAAATGCTCCAGCTGATCATGTCTACTTTAAGAGCATCACAATCACTGCAAAGCATCTTGTAAAGATCCTCAATATCACCATTCAACCTAAAGGAGGAAATACAGATGCTGTATATTCACCTGTCTGGCAAGTGCTAGTACACATTGCAAAGAATCAACACATTGACATTGTCAGATTTATCTTTCATGAGATTGATGTAGTGCAGAAAGATAAGAAAGCCATATGATTCTTCAGAGGACAGGTCTACCTGAGTCGGAGTTTGATATCTCTATCAAGACATCCAAGACTCAGCTTAGACCTCAAGCTGATGATCATTCTGATAAAGTTGCTGTGCCTGCTCTTTTTGGAGATCTTTCAGACACAGCTGTACTAGTCTCCAGTGACACAGCTGCTCCCACAGCAACTCAGGCGCCACCTCCTCAAGACCATGACTCCCACCGCCAAGTGCCCACCGGTGTCACAGCTGATGTACCCGCAACTGACCCAATCGAGCTTGTATTTGTGACACAGGTAGCAGAAGATGGCACTCTCTCCTCCTCCATGATGACTCAAGAAGCTGCCAGAGCTTATTAGAACAAAGTTATGCCTGTTCAGTTTGCTGCTCTGTGCAGAGAAGTGAAAGGTTTGCATATCAAAGTAGACTCCTTGCAGCAGCAGCTCACAGAGGTTCTCTAGCTCTTGAAGTCCAAGCCGTCATGAATTTTCTTCTTCCTTACCCCTTTCTGGTGTTTTAGTGTCAAAGGGGGAGAAGAGCTTAGTTGTAGGGGGAGTACGTCTGTAGGGGGAGTGAGTGGCTTTAGGGGAGCAAAGTAGTGTTATGTATCAAGACTTGTTTTTCATGTTTCAATTTTTTATGTCTTGATCACACTAAGTCTTTTCTTTTCTATATTGATGCAGTTTAATTCATGTTCTGAGCTATGTTATTCTGTCACGATCATTTTCTGCTTCATGTATAAATGTTTGCTCGCTCTGATCATAACTCATGTTAATGAATGATATTAATGATCATGCTAATCCTTCTTTATGCTTTGAACATGCTTTAAAAGAAAATTTAAAACTGCATCATTATCAGCTCAGTTCAGTTTATTACTCATGATTCATTTAACTTTCTAAACTGATGAAGTGCAAGTTGTGAGAAAATACTACTCATGTTTATAATTCAAATCTGTGCATTTGCATTCCAAAAGCAAATCTTTTATGCATAGCTTCAGGGGGAGTATATTCTAATAACTTGCATGTGTCCTACTCATTCATATCTTTAATTGATAATGTTGAATGGGTTGCCACTAACCACCAAAAAGAGGAGATTGAAAGAGCATCTAGGCTCCTAAATGGTTTTGATGGCTAATGGCAACCCAAACTAGGATCTAATATTTACATTAAGTGTAAACAGGAAAATTAGGTTCCAGGAAGAAGTTTCATCTATGAAAGGATGACACTAAAAGTACAAAGACGTTTTCACAAGACAAGAAGATAGTTGTGCTAGGCAGCTGTGCCACATCTATGAAGAAGCCGGTGCTGTGCTAGGAGTAGCAAGCAAGGTGATAGTTGCTTGATGCGTCAAGAGCCTTGACTACAGTTGGTGGAAGCTGAAGCCTAGATTTGCTAGTTTTCTTGAGTCCTTAAAACACCTGTACTACCAAGAGGGATGAAGTTGCAATTACTTTTGTAAGTTCTTATGCTCAATATTGCTCAGAGTGTTGGACAGTGGCACTGATGCCTTGAGGTCAGTGGCCCTGTAACAACAGTTTTGCACAAGTGTGAAACTGGGTTGTGCAAGTACACTGCTGAGCCATAGTTACCTGTGTGACACAGCTGTCTCACAGGTGAACAACCGCTCTATGATTCAGGTACGCCTCTGTGCCAAGGGAGAGCTTGAAAATGCTAAGGGAACTGTACTGCAATGGTTTATCTGCTGAGTCAGAAAACTGTTGGAGGTTCTCTCTGTTATGCATCAGAGTTTGTTGTGTGCGCTGAGGGCATGTAATGTGCCAAGACCAGACTGAGTAGGGAGTCTATGTCAGTTAGGGTTTCACCTGTGTCAGCCACCGGTGACACAGGTGTCGGTCTGCCTAAAGCCTTGTTACCGTTGCGCATTGTGGTTAGCTGTGTCACCGGTGCCTATCACAGGTGACTCACTTAATCCTACGTGGCATGAGTGTAATGGTCAGGTGCCTGCGAACTCTATATATAGGGGACCAGGGGAGGTCTTGGACCTCAACCTTTACCAGCCATTTTCAACCGTTGCAAGCCTCTCATCTCCTGAACAGAAACCAAACTTCCCAAATGTTAGTTCAAGAGAGTTAGAGCTTTGAGCAAGAGCATTGGTTCCTCCAAGTGTTGTTGTTGCAGATTCTATTACTCTTGGAGTGTCTACTCCTAGATAGGTGTAGGTGTCGCTGGTGATCATCCAAGCTTGTGTGGATTGGCCCAGACGTTTGTGAGGGTGATCTAAATTCTACCTGCTGCCAAGCAAAAGGACTTCCATAAGCAAAAGGAAGAGACCTGAAGATTCAGATACTTGGAGAACAAGCACGTTTCAGTGCTGGCTATCTCTTAGGAGTAGCTTCTCCAACAGAGACGTACCTCTCTGAAAAGAGTGGGAACTTCGATGAAAAAATCTCTTGTCTCTCTATGTGTTTACATTCTGCACTTAATTGCTTATTTCCTTGCATGCTTGTGTAATTTCTCTAATATATATAATCTAGCTGTGATATTTACTCTAGACCTGTGGTAGCTATCTGTGTCACAGTCTCTTCACACATGCCTGTTTATCTTAGATAGTCCATCTGTGTAGATCACTTGTGTGACAGCTGCGTTATATATCTGTGTATCTTCTTACCTGTGTAGTATACCTGTCACACAGCTGCTAGTTCCTCTTATCTCTCTGAGAACATTTGCATCTAAAGTGAAGAAGTTTTTAATCTTCTAGCTAGCCTCCTATTCATCCCCCCTCTAGTCGGCTCTTCAGATCCTTTCAGAAGGAAGTGTGAAAGTGCATCTAGGCCATCTAAGTGGGTTTTGATGATTACTGAAAAAACAATAAAGGGACTAATGATTTATCAAATGTTGATTAGTATTGCCCCATGGAAATATCGTTGATGACCCCTAAGAGGATTGCAGAAGTATGACTGCTATGAAGAGTAAGATCTTTTTCACGGGAAAATCATTCTATTAAGAGGGGATTTAGTCAACAGTTAGGGTGGATTGTCTTGAGAGATGCTCAATAAGATCATATTCTAAATTTTCTAGAATCCCTAGTCTTTTGTCGCTACCTGGGGCCTCGGAGTGATGGTCATCCGGACACTCAGAGTGTTCAAAATATCTTTGTCTAGAGAGCATATTTTCTTGTCTAGAGCCACCTAGAGGTCTCCTTTCGGAGCCTCCGAGTTTGTCTTGACTTCTGTTCAAAAGCACATCCTTTAATTGAAGCCTCGGAGTGAGGTTCATCCGGATCATCTGAGAGTTAAAATTGTCTCTGTCCAAAGAGCACTTGCCTTGTCCGGACCCAGTGACTAGTTTCTATCCGGACCCTTTGAGCGGAAACCCACTACTACAGAACACACAATTACAGTCGGCCCAAAATTGCTTTCTCAGCCGGTTTACCTTCCGGTTGTAGAGAAAGGGTGCTAATAATATGAATTATCTCAGCCGGTTATAAAAACCGACTGAGATAACAACTTCTCAGCCGGTTAGAAAGCAAATTGACTGAGATATTATGCTATCCCAGTCGGTTCCCAATGAAAACCGACTGAGATAATATCATATCTCAATCAGTTTTCCAGCCGAACCGACAGAAAAGTAAACTTTTGTAATCGCTTTTTACACGGGAACCGACTGAGATAATAGCATATCTCAGTCAGTTTCCCGGTTCAAGAGGCAACGATGAAGGCTCATCTCAGCTGGTTCCAGGGAAACAACCGGCTGGGATATTCGTTGGTACACGACAGGCAGAATCTAAGTTTCTGCCTGCCCTGAAGTAGAAAATGCAATTTATATACCCAGATTCCCATAATCCCCAGAACACATTTCACAGCCAACTTGAATTCATAATAGAGACTCATATTGACATCATATTTCAATTGACAACTAAACATAAATGAAAGTATATAGAAATTCAATATTTGCACCACAACATCCATCACATGTCTTGAGGAATTTGCAATAGATTAAAATGCAAGTGACAACTAAACATCGATCATTTGATTCAAAACAATTGTCTTAGTCGTCGATCCGTCTTAGTAGAACTCACCTTTTGGATCAATGACGCTATCAAGAAGGAAATGCGCCAAGTCTTCTCGAATCCTGGCTAGATCCCTCTTTGGCAATTCCGTCCGTGCAATAGTAGCAACTTGTCGATATGAAGATCATACTGATGCTAAATAGAAGATGAATAAAACAAAATCATAATGATAATTTGCATACCTCAGTAACTGAGTATTTGTTCGCGGGAAGCTCGAGACATGAGAAGGTTTATGTGTTGGCCAACATAGAAGCCACACAAATTGCTAAAAATTGGGTTACTGGTGGCACTGTAAAGATATACATTCCCTCGATATGTAGTTCTATAGAATTGATACTATGGAGTCTAAAAGTGTGCGACAGGATACATACCGGAAAGGAGAAGTGGTGATATAACTTATGAGGGGCCCCCGCAACATCCTTTTTCCCCACGTGATTACAAAATATTTGGTACGCTTGAATCGTGGAAGAAAAGCTGTAATTATGCAAATGACCTATTACCATGAAATTTCATGAGGTAATTTGTTTACCTATCGATCACTTTGCTGACCCTCTCAAAGTCGATCATGTTTCGAGGTACGAATCCATATAATACACCTTCTTGATAGGGAGTATGATAACAATAAGGATCCAATGGGAGCTAAATGGTCATTAATCCCAAGTTAGTTGATGATGCGCCGAAGGTGCGAAATGAACAAGTTTGAGATATTAACAAGTTTATAGCGCTTACCTTTTGTTGAAGGGATAGAGGATGAATTTCTTATGCTGGCTGGCCTCCATAAGATCGACGATGTAATCCTCGACAACCCTTTCAGCACCATCCATGGATTGCTCGGAGGCAAGGTGTGGGTTGACGAATCCTATCAGTTCATTTGCTTCTCTCGTCTTGATACAAGCGAACCTACATATACACGAGGGAAGAGTTCCGTATTTGTGACATGTGTAGGTATATAGTAAATTAAATGGAGCATGATTGTAAGCACTTACAGTGTGAAGCATCTCACGAGGCCCGTGTCCAAGGCGTTTAGGTTGTACATAAGGAACAAATCCTCCCAAGTCACGACGAACAGTCAATCCTTATCATGGAAGAAGTGCTCACGTCCGAACTGCCAATGATGCTATCGCTCCGCTGATTCTTGGGTTTCTTAAATTGGCCAAGTAATGGTTGTGCAACGCAGCGCAAGCCCAGCAAGTTCAGACATCATCTTTTGTGATTCTTGACCATCGGCTTCCCAAGCTTGTATGTCGGGACAGTCAAAGTGCTAGGGAGTCTTCCTCCAGTGGCATATATCGCAGCTATTTCTTCTATGGTCATTTCTTGGCTAGAAGCTACCTCCATCAAGTCCTTTCCCTTACCATGCTTTGGTGATGCCACCTTGGGACACCTCTTCGGCAATTCTTGTGTTGTCAACTCAAGCTGTCTTGGTGACAGCGCCGCTACCACAAGAGGCGAGAAACGTCAAAGGGACCACTGGTTCATCTAACGGTTTGCGGCGAAACCTTCTTAGTCGACCGCGACGCATCGAGAAAGATGTCCTTCTTGGGCCACTGGATGAATGTCCCATTGGCTTGATTTAGAGTTAAGATCTTGTTGTTGGGTGGAATTGGGAGCTTTAGCTTGCTGAAAGTGTCATTTACCCCATCGATGCTCACCTTTGCGTACAAAGGGTCTATGGGGACGTTATGTATCCTCTGCTCTCCCGTTGCTAGGAACACTAGCTCCCAAGCGGCATCCACGAGATCATCCATGCCCACCAACCTAACTTGAATCGTGCATCTCATGGGAGCCTACATAAGAAAGTGTTTCAGCCAACAGGCCACAAACATCTTATGTGGAACAATTTTTCAAGGTATATCAAGAATACCTCGATCTCATCATAGGGGAAGGTAGAAGTTGTATCTTCCTGGCGAGTAGGGAGGTCGATCGACATGTAGCTATTACATCGAGCCCTAGGGCTGGCAACAACTGGTTGTTCTTGTCGCGGAGTTAGAATCCACTCCGTAGTCCCGAAGTATCTCTTGCTTGAACTATTCGTGCTTGCGTTGTTCTTCAGCGGCTTTCCTCGCCCTTTTACGTTCCCGCTTCGCCTCCAAAGCCTAGGAGAGTCCATATTTGTGGGGAACAAGGGAACCTACACCCCTCGTGTGACCTGGGTGCTTGGGGTTTCCCAAGCCCTCTTTGGGTACATCTCCTACGAAGGTGCCAGCCTGGGATGACGCATCGAACTCCAGCTGCAAAGCCAGAATTATTTGTTATTACAATTGGTATAATTGACAAGTTGTTAGTACGACTAAGGCGGGATTTATATCTCACCAAACATCTGTACACTTGTGCGTCAGCTGGGTTCTCAAATGCTAGGTCACCTGAAGTCGATGTCGATGTAGATGCCCTAACTCTAACCCAGGCTTTGGTCCTCACCTTCGTGATGTTCGCAAATCTGGGAGGGGCATCTGATTGCGATGTCTGTTCATCCTCCCTTTCCCATCTCTTCTTCATTCCCGCGTAGCTGGCAGTCCCTAGACGGTGCGGGTGCTTGTTTCTCTTAGAGAGCTCCCGGTTTTGTTCATCTTCAGCTTGAATTCTTCCGTCATCTTCATCCTGACGAACTTGTTCCAAACCGTTGGAGTAATCATCGGCCACTTCTCGAAAGGCTCCACCTCGGCATACACGTACTCATTGACGAGGGTAGTCTTCCAGTTTTTCCAAACCTTGCACGCTGTCATCTTAGCAGCTCGCTCGATACGAGCTTTCCATTCTTCGGGGAAGATGAAATATCCCAAGATTTCCCCCGAAATTGCAGCGAGTTGGTCTGTTCCTACTCTCTTCCAACTTTCTAAAGTAATTGGGACCCGCTCTCTTGCTACGATTCCGCAGATCGTGGAGAACTTCCTCCTTACGTTCTCAGGCTCGTCTGGTGCCCCTGAGTCGTGCAAGTGTGTGACCGTGTACTTCGCATCCGATCTCTTCGACCATTTCCTTCCTTCTCCTCGACGGGCCTTTTTCTTAGGCCCGGAAGTACTGAGAGTCGCCATTGTCCAGCGATCTTGGGATAAAAGAGGAAAAGTATATAAACTTTATTTACTCTTATACTAATTAATATAACCACCAATATTAGCAAACTTCTAAATCATTCTAAATGAACTAAATCATTCTAAATCAACTAAATCTTCTAAATCATCTTAATCATCTAAATGAACTAAATCTTAGTCATTTCAATTTATGCACATACCACATATTATAATTAATTCATGTTCATTTCTAACATCTCAAACATTTCTAAACCTAGCATCTAAACCTAGCATTTCTAACATCTATAAACCTAGCATTTAAACCTACCATTTCTAACATTTCTAAACCTATCATTTCTAACATTTCTAACATTTCTAAACCTAGCATTCTAACATTTCTAACATCTCTAACATTTCTAGCATACCTAGCATTCTAACGTTTGTAACATATACGATAACAAACATCATGCATAATGGAAGAGATGCTTGCACACACAAACAACATGAATAAAAGTGCTTCTCACACACAAAACAAGTTCTTCATCCACCTCCAGAACCGGATGATAACATAAAGGTAAGGAAGGTCCTTACCTGATGTCCTGGACCGGGGAGGAGGTGGTGGCGGCTCGGGCGACGGAGGCGCCGGCTCGGGCAACGGATGCCCCACCAAGGGCAACATCGGCGGCGGCTCGGGCGAGGGACACTACTACAGAATAGCTCTTCCGAGACGGGCCAAAACAACCATCCCAGACGGTTGGCCAGTCTGTCCGAAATTGGTGGTCAGCAATGACGCAGGTCATGGCAGATGGGTGCGCAGCCCGTCTGCGATTATTACTCATCCCAGACGGTCCGACAACATAGTCGTCTGCGATGTCGGTCATCCCAGACGGGTATATGGCACGACCGTCCGTGATGTCCGGTCATCCCAGACGGGTATATAGCACGACCGTCCACGATGTCAGTGTCATCCCAGACGAACATATGTCATGACCCGTTTGCGATGATGATATCATGGACGGGTTCAACTATTCACCCGTCTGGGATGGGTGTGTACAGAGAGCATAACACTACCTGTTTTGTGGCTAGCCTCAGGAATTGCTAGCCATGCCCTCTAAAACAGGAGATACATATTTGGACATTCACAGAAACAATCACATGCTGTAACAATCACATATTTATACATGCATTCACAATTGCTAGCTACATATATTCACAATTGGTAGCTAGCTAGAACTGAGTCACAATTGCTGCATGCTGTCAACAATCGGTTCAATGTTTAAAAGTAGAGTTGGAGCAGATGTCTAAGAACAAATATGAAAGATATTGCTAACTAGTCCGCTAAGCCGCCACCATAGAACTCGCCATCGGGATTGATGATTTGTGTATTGATGAAGAAGGCAAAAATCCCTCGAATGCGCTTGAGTTCAGCTTCATCAAGTGTGGCATCTTCAACCTTCCATGCCTGTTGCTGTCATAAACTCAGTAAGGACTAGAAAATTACAAAATGTAAACAAACTCAAAATAATGCTTGCATTTGGGTATACCTCCTCAGCTAGTCTTCGCCTAACGAAACCCGCGACAACCTCCATGTGGTAGCAAACGTAGAATCCACATAGGTTTGTCCCCTTGGGTTGTTGTTTGCACTAAAACAACAAACAAATATATGTTAGCTAAGAAGAATCTATTATGAAGCATGTCAATATGCTATATTAACATAGTAATGGATATATATGTACCGGAAAGTCAAATTTATGTCACAGCTTGGGCCCTTTGCCACTTATCCCTCCACGAGCTTTGTAATCGATGAACGCTTCGTAAAGTATGTCGCGAATCAGCCCAAAGTCGCGTGAAGGATCTCGCGAGGAATCAAGGTATACAACCCTGTTCCATTTTGGTATAAGTACGACCAAAACCCAATAGAAGCTGCATATATATAGACGTACTACCAAATCAGCTTTGTGATATATGTGTAATGGTGAAATTATAAGTATTGGATGCAATGCAACACTTACTCAGGGTTGAAGGGAAATACGATGTACTCTTTATCCTTTTGGGACAACAGTGCATGTTTAACATACTCCAGAACTGCATCTTTGTTGTCGCTAATGTTTGCCCAAGTCACCCTTGCCGGGTCAATGAATCCGATAGGTTCGTTGGTAAGTCTAGCTTCGGTGTGCATGTATCTACGCAAAATGGAAAATCATGTCACGGCTTAATTAAGTTGCATAGGTATGGAGAAAACTGATTGACTGAGAAGTTGTAGACTTACAATGTCCAACATCTCAACAGGGTCTACTCCAGGGCGTCGAGGTTGAAGAGTTCAAACAGGTCTTGAAAGTACAGGTAGAACAACCCGCCCATGTCCTGGTGGAAAAGGTGCTCCTCCTTGAAAGCGACCTTGACGCCTCGTGGCATGGTTTGGTCAGGCTCTAGGTTGTTCGTCGCCTTCATGTACCAATCATGCAACCTCTGGCACGCCATGAGCTCGATATGTCCTCCGGCGTGACCAAGACTTGTCCATTCACAAATCGACGAGCCAGAGGCGCGAAAGGGAGATCATCCACTCTGTCCGGATCAAACCCAAGTTCTGCCACTAGAGCTGCCTTCGATTTTTTGCTGCCCTTGGAAGTCTTGGGGCCACTACTTGCGACTCCTGCCCTTGCCGGTTCTGCTAGTCCCCTTAAAATAGGTGCGCTTCACCGGTGAAGGAACTGCTCTCATCTGTAGCACCGCCCCCATGGAGGCAACGGCTGCTGGCTCTGCCGGCTTAACCGGAGATGAAGCTGTCTCATCAGCCTGTTGTGCTGCCGCTACTAGCTCCATGGGGGTAGGGTTAACCTCGGGTATCCTAGCTGGCTCAGTGCGTGATGCGCTCTGAGAGGCAGGCCGCACTTGTATTCTGATGTCCCTCTTCGGCCACTGGATAAAGGTGCCAACCGTCTGACGCAGCACCGTGATCTCGTCGTTTGGTGGCATGGGAAGCGGGAGCTCCTTGAAACCTTCAACCACGTCGTCCACATGCACCTTCTGAAAGTTCGGTGCTATGGGGCGACCGTGCAGTAGAGTCCCCGCCTCCTTGGTATATGCCATCTCAAATGCAGCATCGAGGGCGACATCTCCGGCTACCCTTGCCAACAACGTGCAAGGAGTCGTCTCCTACAAAATTATTGAGTACCTTGTTGATTAAGTCCAAAGTTATGAACTTGCTATTATAAAAACCCTATAAATGGCCCTTACCGAGATAGTGTCACAGGGATATGTTTCACCCTGTTCTTCGACGGATGCGCAGCTACTCCGAATATTTCGGGGTTCGCCATAGCTACGTTAGAAAGTGCAAGTTGAGCTCTGAACTCCTCCTTAAATGCCTCAACCTGTCTCCTGACTTCCTCCTGAATGCGCCTCTCCAAATCTTCGGAGTCTCTCGTAGTCGTTGTTGACTGAGTTCGACTCCTCTTAGCGGCCTTCCTCCTCTCGTACTGCTCCTCCGTCTCAGGGAATCCCTCTCTCCAGGGAACTGCAACCCCAACACCTCTTGTGCGACCTGGGTGCTCCGGATTTCCCAACGCTACGGTCAGGAGGTCTTTGGTCCTAGATGATTGTGCTTCTTCATCATCATCTAGTGACCCTTGCGAAGCTATCTGCACATGCAACAACACGCGAGAGTTACATTACAAATGATACTCGTATGGTTCCGAAGAATTGTGTCCACACAGTCAAGTATATTACCATGCGATCGACCACTTCCTGGTTAGCGGGGTTTGGAAATGTAGCCGAACCACTCTACGGATCTGGCTTGGCACGTGCTCTGCACCAGGAGGCGGCACGGCCAGAAACCACGCTGGGAAATGGAGGGGGTAGATTCTTCTCCATTGCCAGCCGATCCTGCATCTCCCATCTCGCCGATGCACCTTCATATCTTGTGCTTCCAAGCCTATGCGGGTGCTTGTTTCTTGCTTGAAGGGCCTTCTGCCGTTCACTCTTCGCCACTTCTTCTGGCGTGGTCTTCATCTCCACAAATCTCTCGTACACTTGCTCGTCCAAGAAGCCGTACTTTTGAAACGGGCTCTCACCCGTCCGTACGAACTTTGTCGTCAAGATGCTCTTGAACGACCTCCACGCCTTGCCATGGTCTTCATTGCAGCCGCTCTGACACGTTCATCGTGTTCTGGCGGGATCTCGAACCACCTTTTTAGTTCAGCCATTAACTCCTCGTTCGCGGCGGTAATATCCTTCCAGTTGGCAATGGTTATGTTGACCCTCTCCCGCCCAAGTATTCCGCAGAAAGTGCAGAATTTGTTCGCTACGTCATCGGGTTTCGTCGGCACACCAGACTTCGTCGACACTTGCGTGATGACCATACGTCTACTAGGGGGCTTCGACATTGTTCGGGGCTTCCGACTACCTTTTTACCTACTTCCTTCATCGTTGCCCGAAGTAGGGTTCGGCAACGATGAGTGCCCCTGACGAGGAGTTAGAAGAGGAATGGGCGTCCGACATATCTGTGTAAACTAACAAAGCAAACCAAATAGGCAAACAGAAGAAACACAACTTCGAGATAAATCTGATCATGAATATATTATGAAGTAATGAATCAGTACAGCACTATGATCAATAGATGAATCAAGTACTAAAAATAGCATCTGTCCTTATTAGATTTCTAGTCTCTAACTTGTCTCAAATGAGCAAATCATCACATAGCTAGGACTAAACTCTAAGGCAATAACAAAAGAGTTCTATAGAACAATTAAGCCGAACGACTCTATATCCGTTCTTTCAATTAATTAATTGACATCTAAACACGAAATGAAGTATAGAATCTGCTCTCATTGATCAAATGTCAATCAAATGTCAATCAATCCTAGATCAGTACGTTAACAGATTATTTGCTTGCTTGGTCATATGTATTTGTGAGTGAGCTTTTATGTCGTACCAATTTCAGCTTACCGTATCCTGCAGACTCTATTATTCCTTAGCTCTATTGTTTTGCACAATTGCAAGGAGCTCTCCTATCCTTAATGAAATTGTATTTCTAGCTTAGTGCGTGCTGGTTAAGCCTTTCAGTTTTCTAGATACAATATATGTTAGTTTTTCCTCTCCCTACATTGTGAACTTGATGACCAATCAACCTTCATATTAAAATTGTTAGTACCAGCAGGAAGAGTATTTTGGTTCTTTTCTCCTAGGCCTACAAGACCGCTGATACAGTTTTTTCATTTGGCTAACACATCCAGTTTGTAATTAAAATTTTCTTTGCTTATTATTTGTAGATTCGAATTTATCGGAGTTAACACATTCAACTTTTTATGTAGTTCTCTAGCTTACCATGTTAATATTTCATTTCTAATTAGATGAGGTCTCTTCTGTGCTTGTAGTAGCCTATTGTTCTCCAACATGCAAGGTCTATGAAGTAATGTTCTTTTCTGAAATCAGTGTAATTCTTGATTATAAAGACATGAAAACAAAACTCTGGTACTGCCACATACATATTCAATGGTGCATGAGTTAAGAATTCCAAGCTCCTCAATTAAAGGTACCAGTTGAATGGGATACTAATCATCTCAATCACTCATCTATTCTAATCAACAATTGTAAAGAAGATAAGACATTCATCCCAATTTCTAATTACATATTAATTGTCTTGATTGCATTTAGCTCCTCAATTAAAGGTACCAGTCGATTGGTACTGAGCAATTCTGAGAATATTGTGCTAGCAAGATACATCAACGATGAAAAATTGAATCACATGAAGGTCGAATATGTAGGCAATTGCTCTCACTCACCTAAATTGAGTCCCTAAGTGATCTCATCCAAAAATAACCCTAAGTCTCAACGTACCTTGCGTCCTGGACTGGGGGAAGGTGGCGGTGGCGCGGGCGACGGAGGCTCCTTCTCCGGCGGTGGTGCGGTGGAGACGACGGTGGAGAAGACGGCGGCGCGGGCGGCTCGGCTCCTTCTCCGGTGGCGGTGTGGTGGAGACGACGGCGGTGCGGAATGGATGGCGGCACGGAATGGGTGGCGGCGCGGGCTCGGCTCCTTCTCCGGCGGCGGCGCTAAATGGGTGGCGGCGCGGGCTCGGGCAGGGGCGGCGCGGGAGGGGAATTAGGGATTTGGAATGCGAAATGGCGCGGGGTGCCGAAATTTTTCTAAGTCCTCGTAAATGTAGTAAGATCATCCCAGACGGGTTAAGTGAGCCACCCGTCTGCGATGAGCATCATCACAGACGGGTTAGGACACTACCCGTCTGTGATAACACACTCATTCCAGACGGGTTAGGATACCTACCATCTGCGATGTCACGATCATCCCAGACGGGTCATTAGTTATACCCGTCTCGGATGACTGTTATCCCAGACGTGTTTCGGTCTAACCCATCTGCGATGAGTCTGTACAGGGGCTATGTGGTACCTGGATTTTGGCTAGCCTTAGGAAATGCTAGCATGCCCTCTGCAAACTTTACAGCAGTGTATACACAGCAAGCAAAACATTCCAACATATTCCAACTCAGTCATGTATACACAGCAATGCATTCAAAAGCAAAATATTGCAATTAAGTCATGAGTACATAGCAATTCATACAATTATTTACAATACTTGCTTCTTCCCTTTGAAAGTGAGCCCTTCACGATGATCGTTGCGGTAGTATGACATAGCTCCCTCTATGGCTTCAGCCTCGAAACTCAAATCTCTGGAATAATTCTCAGTGAATTCGTTGTAATCATCCTCATCAACAACATTGTCGACTCCTATGATGTTCTTTTTTCATTTCTAACGACATGCCGCCTCTTGCTTGACGGATCAATCATATAGAATACCTGATGAACATGCTTCGCGAGGATGAATGGTTCAGTACCGTAGCCAACACGGCTCAGGTCAACAGTAGTCACATCGTATTCGTCGGTCTTAATGTGCGAGAGGTGGGCCCAACAACACCGAAATATTGGGATTTTGAACTTGAAGTAATCGAGCTCCCAAATCTCCTCGATGAACCCGTAGTAACAGTGCTTATGACAGACGGAATCGGTAGCATCGACCCGCACACCGCTGTTCTGATATGTGCTTTTTGCATCTTGAGCCTTCGTATAAAATGTGTATCCATTTATGTCATATCCTTGGTATGTCCGGACTGTGAAGTACGGTTTCTTTGACAACCATGTCAGCATTTCATCAGGTGACGACGTGGTGGTGATCCGGTCTTGGAACCATTGGTTGAATAGGGACATATGTTGTTTCTTGATCCACGCTTCGCTTTTTCTTGGATTTTGATGTCGTAGCATTTCCATGTGTTCATCGATGTATGGCGAAACCACCGAGATGTGCTGCAAGACCATGAAATGAGCTCGAGCATGATCGTCCCGATCAGGAGTGATGGATTTCACTCCGAGGACCCCGGTACCATGGAGCCTGCCCATGTGTCGTGATTCAGGTAGACCTATCGGGTTGACATGCGGCATGTAGTCCAAACAGAACTCAACGACCTCTTCGGTGGCATAACCTTCCACAATGCTTCCCTCAGGCCGCGAGCGATTTCGTACATAGCCCTTCAGAATTTCCCATATATCTCTCGAACGGGTACATGCTTCGTAGGAACACAGGACCGCACATTTTGATCTCTCTAACTAGGTGACTCATGAGGTGCGGCATGATATCAAAAAATGACAGGGGGAAGTACATCTCAAGGCGACATAGGACAACCACGAGCCTTGCCTCTAGAGCATCCAGTTCAGGTATACTTATCGCCTTCTGTGATATTCTGTCGAAGAATTGACATAGCATTATGATTGTATCTCTGACATCACCAGGCAAAATCCCTCTAATAGCAATAGGAAGTATCTGCGTCATCAAAACGTGACAATCGTGAGACTTCATGCCAAATAATTTTAATTCCTGCATTGAAACTAGCTTCTTGATATTGGCGCAGTACCCGCTTGGAACTTTTCACATCGTGCAAGCACTGGCATAGCTCAATCTTCTCGGCTTTAGAGAGTGTGTAACATGCAGGTGGGAGGAAGGTTCTGCCTTTGTCGGTTTCTATCGGAGCTAACTCAGGCCTGATGCCTAGTTTCACGTAGTCTTGACGTGCCTTCACGTCGTCCTTTGTTTTATCAGGGATATTCAGCAAGAGGCCAATTAGGCTGTCAAAGACGTTCTTCTCTACGTGCATGACGTCGATACAGTGGCGAACATCTAGCTCTTTCCAGTAAGGCAAACCCCAAAATAGTGATTTCTTTTTCCACAAACCTTTCATTAATTTACGCCCCTTTCCAAGAAGAACATCAGCATCTTTAACCATTCCGTATACCTGTCTCCCGGTTAAAGGAGCTGGAGCCGATCCCTCTTCAATGGTTCCGTCGAACTCAGCAGCCAACTTGCGGTAAGGATGATTTCGACGCAAAAACCTACGGTGCCGCATGTATACGGTTTTGCGTGATTTCTCGAGGTACAAACTGGCCATATCTTCCATGCATTGAACACATGCTGTTGCTCCTTTAGTACTCTGGCCGGATAGGTTACCGTATGCAGGATAGTCATTGATGGTGCAAAATAGCAATCCTCGTAGGGTGAAGTTCTCTCTCTTGTCTGCATCCCACGTCTCCACGCCCTCGTGCCACATTGTTTCCAGATCCTCCTTCAGCAAAGACAGGTACGTATCTATGTCATTTCCGGGTTGCTTCGGGCCTTCGATGAGCATGGCCAACATGATGTACTTCCTCTTCATGCACAACCAAGATGGGAGGTTGTACATACAAAGAGCCACAGGCCAAGTGCTGTGACGACTGCTCATGTTATCAAAGGGATTTATTCCATCCGTACTCATCCCGAACCGTACATTTCTAGAATCCGCACCAAAATTTGGGAATTTCCTGTTGATGTTTCTCCACTGGATGGAGTCCGCTGGGTGTCTAATCAAATCATCAACTTTCCACCCCTCCGCGTGCCACCGCATTTTCTTTGTATGTTCAGCATTTGCAAACAGACGCTTCAGTCGAGGAATGATGGGAAGATACCATACAACCTTGGCCGGAATGCCGTTCGTCTCCTCATTGCCCTCGATGTTATCATCCGTAGCATTGTTCTGCTTCTTATATCGGGAAGTCTTACAAACCGGACATATATGTAGATTCTCGTACTCTTTACGGAAGAGGATGCAGTCATTCTTGCAAGCATGTATTCTTCGTACATCCATTCCTAGCGGACAGAGAATCTTCTTAGCTTTGTATGTGCTTTTTGGCAACTCGTTCCCGTCGGGAAGCATGTCTGCCAAGAGTTGTAAAAGTGCACTAAAGCTTTTGTCAGACCAACCTCCGCTTGCCTTCAATTTGAGCAGTTCCAGAACAGCTGACAGCCGGGTATATTTCTCCTTGCAACCATGGTACAATTGTCTCTCCGAGTCATCCATTAGACCCAGAAATTTGTCATATTGCCTGCAACCAAGGTCATTACCTTCAGCATCGCGCAGCATTTGCTCGAGATCATTGTCATTGGTACGCATCTCGGCATCCTCTTCATCAGACTCAGAATCGTCATCAGCCTCCGGATTCAACTCTTCGCCACTCATTCCTTCATCGCTCCCCTCCGTGTGTTCGCCGTGATGGATCCAATTTGTATAGCCAGCTACGAATCCCCGACGGATCAAATGATCTTGTAACTGAGCCGTGTTCTTGAACATCTTCTCGTTCTTGCAGTCATAGCATGGAAAACACATATGACCAGACTTCCTACTCGACATATCATCCTCAGCCGCTCTTAAAAATTCGTTCACGCCACTGATATACTCAGGGCTAACACGGTTCGCATCATACATCCATCTTCGATCCATCGGCACTATGACATACATATAAACATATGTTGATTTATTAATTATCTATTTGAGTCAAAATAAATATTAAACTCATCGCTCTCTCTCACTTCTCCAATTATGCGTAAAACCATCCAACCTAGACCTATCGGGTTCAAGCATGCGTATATATTACATCTAAACCACAATTAATAAACCATTCATCAATGCCTACAAATCTATTAAACCAAAATTACCTTCTAATAGAACTAATTGCACTACATCTAGGGTTAGATAGCAATTAAACTAACTAAGTAACCAAATGTACTAACCTATTGGCACACCAAATCAATTATCTCCTTCCAATCTTCTTCTCCTCCCTCAAAATCACCTCAAAATCGCCTCAGCCGCCGCCACCAGCCCGACAGACCTAGGAAACCCTAATAGAATGGGAGCACTGGTTCTGTTATAAGGGTGGAGAAATCATTCCAGACGGTTTATCCACTTGAACCGCCTTTAATGACATATCACAGACACGTGAACACAAGGTCGTCTGCGATGTGTTGACACATAGCAGACGGTTCATCACATGTGCGTCTCTGATGTGTCATCGCAGACGGTTCAAGCTCGAGCCGTCTGTGATAACGTGTTCCTTCGCAGACGGGTTGCAGGATGAACCGTCTGCGATGTCTCTTTCCAGACGGTCGGCTGCGACCCGTCTTGGATGACATATCATCCAAGACACTAGGTCCCGGGCAAAAGTCATCACAGACGTGTTAGTTCGTGGGCCCGTCTAGAATGGCTTCTATCCTAGACGGGCACTTAAACCCGTCTGCGATGTGCCGTCCAGGATGAGCCATTCTGTAGTAGTGGGAGGCGGCGGCTCAATGGCTTGGGGACTTCGTCCGGTGCGTCGGGGAGGCCATCTCGGAGGAGGCGCGGCGGTTGAGGAGGCTGCAGTAGCGGCGGTTCGAGGCAGCGGTAGGTCGTACAATAGAGGCGGGACTCGAAAACTGTTGAAGTTCCAGAGGCGGGAGGCGAATTGGTATTTATTGAAATCAAGTCATTGTAGCTAGTCAAAGTAGGAAACCGATTGAGATAACATATCTCAGTCAGTTCAGCATACAAAACTGACTACGATATTATATTATCCCAGTCGGTTTGGCATAGAAAACCGACTGGGATAGTATACTATCTCAGTCGGTTTGGGATTGAAAACCGACTGAGATAATATGAAATCTCAGTCGGTTTGATAGCTTGGAATTGACTGTAATATGCTTACGCAACCGGTTAGCTGAGTGAACTGACATAGATAACAATACATGCTGCCTGCACTAAAACCCTAAATTTATTTTTTTGTATTCAAATTGTTGACTTTCTAGTTAAGTTATTTTATTTGTAGTTAAGTTATTTTTTCGTCGTATTCTAATTTTTTTGTGTGTAGAAAAGTTATTTTCTTTGAATTAACTTCATAGAACATATACAATTATTCTAAATGATAAGAAGTACTACCATATATCATTAATATTGAAGTTATGTTATAAAATAATTCTTTCTTGATGATCACTTCGTTTATAGGGAGCAGGATCATGCCGCAATTCATCTTCGACCCTTGTTCCATCATCGGGGGCTGGCAACTCATCGATTTTGTTGTATCTTCTTCATCCACCACATGTTCAACTCCGACAATACTCCTTTTTTAGGGCATTACTACGTGCCGCTTCTTGTTGAATGGATCGATAATGTAGAAGACTTGATGAACTAGTTGAGCGAGGATGAAAGGTTCGTTTTTGTACGTGACATGTTCAAGGTTCACGGTGGTATGGCCTTTGTCATCAGGTATCACTTGTTTCTTATTGACCCAGTGGCAACAAAACAATGAGATTTTAAAATTTTTGCCGTAGTCAAGCTCCCAAATCTCATATATGTACCCGTAGTACAGTTGTTTCTTGCCATCTGTTTCGGGAGCTTCTATACAGACACTACTATTCTACACCGTGCTTTTCATATCTTTTTCTTTTGTGTAAAAGGTGTATACATTGATTTCGTACCCTTTCCATGTGATGATTGACCATGCTGGGCCTCTAGCTAAATGACAATGCACCACTTGATGGGAGTTCACAGAATCGCTCTTTGAACCATTCATTGAACTCGCAATTGTGATGTTTATGATCCAGTCATTTGCGCGAGTTGGATTTTGTTGACATAGAATGTCCTTGTGTTCATTCATATATGGCGACACAATGGCCATGTGCTGCAAAACAGTTAAATGTGCTTGAGCATACTCAATCTGAACAGGATCGATCACTTTCCTTTCAATGGTCCCCTACACCGTGTAGCCTGCCCTCATGGCGAGATCGAGGCACGCCTACTGGTTGAAGATGGGACATGTAATTAACGCAGAACTCAATGACCTATTTTGTTGCGTAGCCTTCGATGATACTGCCCTCAGGGTGAGATCGATTCCGAACATAGTGCTCCAGAATTCCCATGTAGTGTTCGAATGGGTACATGCTGCAAAGAAACACAGGGCCGCACATCCTTACTTCGTGCACTAGGTAGATTATGAGATGAACCATGATATCAAAGAATGACGGAGGGAAAAACATCTCGAGCTTGCATAGAGTCTTCACCACCCCATCTTGCAGACATCTAGTTTATCAAGGCTAATGACCTCTTACAAAGTGTGTTAAAGAAACCACACGGCTTCGTGAGAGTCCGCCGCACATTTGGTGGAAGTATATTCCTAATTGCAACTGGGAGCATCTATGTCATAAGCACATGGCAATCATGTGACTTCATGCCAATTAATTTTAGATCTTCCATGGAAACAAGTCTCTTGATGTTGGCGGAGTAGCTGGATGGAACCTTGATACAATGCAAGCAATCACATAACTCAGTCTTCTCTGGCTTGGAAAGGGTATAACAAGCAGGCGGAAGGAACATCTTTCCGTTTGCTATTTTCTGCGGTCTATCTGAACTCTGGTCAGATTCCAATATCTTCCATGTCTAGCCGTGCATTCAGACCATCTTTTGTTTTGTCAGGCATGTTCAATAAGAGACCCATTATGCTATCACACACATTCTTCTCTACGTGCATCACATCGATGCTGTGGTGGACTTCTAGACGTTTCCAGTAAGGGAGGTCCAAGAATATTGACCTCTTCTTCCAGATGATCTTCTCAACGGGATTCATTTTTCTCGTAGTACCTTGCTTTTTAAACATCCCCTTTCCAAGCATGACTTTCAGGTCTTTAACCTGATCGTGGATCTCGGTGCTACTAAAAATATGTGGAGCCGAGCTTTTCTCGACGGTTCCATCGAATTCATGTCTCATCCTGCGGTAACGGTGATCCCTTGTAAGGAACCTACGATGATGCATGTACACCGTTTTCTTAGAGTGTTTTGGCCACCTGATTGCTATATCAACAAGGCATTGAACACATGCATTGCTCCCTTTAATAGTTTGCTCCGAACATTATCATTGGCTAGATAATCATTGACGGTAATGAACAACATGCAGCATAACGTGAAGATTTCTTTAGGTGTGCATCCCATACTTTTATGCCTTCATCCCAAAGAAGTTTGAAATCATCCAGTAATGGGGCAAAGTACACATCAATGTCGTTATCGGGTTGTTTCGGACCTTGGATAAGTATTGCCATCATGATGTACTTCCTCTTCATACACAACCAACGTGCAAGGTTATACATGCTAGCCTTCAGTTTTAGCAGTTCTAGAACGCCCGACAACTTTATGAACTTACAGCCAGGGTACATTGGTTTCTCCAAGTCTTCCAATAAGCAGACAATTTCCTATACTCCCGATCATTCTCACAGTTTTCTTCGACATCTCAGATCATCTGATCTAACTCGTTGTCTTCATTCGACGATGTGTCGTCTTGCGATGTGTCCTCTTGTGACGCACATACATCATCATGCGTCTGCTCAAGAGGTGTGCTATTGACAGTATTAGCCACGTCGTTGCCTTCATCCATGTTTGCCGGACCTTCCTCTACAATCTGATCTTCACCATGCCTAGTCCAACATGCATACCCCTTCATGAATCGTGTCCTGATCAAATGTGCTTGGATCTGTGCAAGGTTTTTGAAGCTCTTCAAATTTTCACAATGACAGCATGGACAGCTGATCCACGTCTCCCCTGTGTTCAAACTATACTATTCGGCTACTCGTAAGAATGCCAAGACACCTTCGATGTACTCATTGCTAGCATGATTCTCAGCATACATCCACCATCAATTCATCTATAACAACATGCAAATTTTATTAAATTGAGCAAGAACTATCAAAATATTATGTGCCATAAAATTTTATGAAATTACCATAAAATTTGGCAACACCCCAACCAACCTATATCAAGTATACCAAACAATGGATACCTGCATTGAAGGCTCAGCTGGCAACTTCGGACAGCATTTATGGATGTTGAACGGCATCATCTGAGTCGGTTTCAACGAAACAACCATCTCAAAGTTATCTCAGCTGGTTGGGAAAAGGGAACCGGCTATAAAAGTTCACTTACCTTAGCCGGTTTTACTGGTCCAACCGACTGTAATAATATCACAGTTGGTTTCCTACTCCGAACCAGCTGAGGTTAGATATTATCTCAGCCTGTTCGTTCTTTTCAGTTGGTTTTTTCACACCAATCGGCTGAGACTTGAGTTCTTACTGTCGGTTTTTGCTTGCACCGGCTGAGATCTGGGGTCCAGGAAATCCTGTTCTGTAGTAGTGACCCTACCTTATGTTCCTCTGCACTGAATGTGCTCGGACACTTCGCGTGAGTTCTGTCTGAATTCTTCAAGTGAAGGTGATCTAGAGCATTGATGACCGGTAAGCGCACCAGATCATTGTACTACCTTTCAAGGGAAGTATTTAGCCCAAAATTATCGAACCACGAGAGCAAAGGACAAACATTTTCCCTTCCTCACAACTAGATTTGTCACACGAATAGTTGTGCTCGCACCTGAACCGCAATTCAGAATTAATCTACTAAAATATCGACTTCTACTAAAGCAATGAAACAAGGATTAAAAATTAATTAAAAGATAATGCGAAAGTAAACTAAAAACAGAAATTAACAGATGTGACGATGGGACGACAAGTAATGAATAATTTATAGGCTATTGGATTTATAACATGTTGAAGAAATACTATGTATGCAAGCATGAGGGCTAAGCCAAAGAGAGGTACATCCATACCCCTCGCTACCAAGGTTACAGCATAAAGAAGTGAGTCTTTGTTATCCCCCGAATATATGATCAAGGACATTCTATCCGGATATGCGTTGTCACCACGATACCTGCCCTATACATCTCATCGATGCAACCCCTAAGCATCTATTAGTGGCACCACGGAATTACATCTATGCATAGCAACAACTCATAGATCATCAACATGTTAGATCACCAATAGCCAAGAAATAATCTATTGCGCAAACATAGAATTCATCTTACAGTGGACAAAAGGGTTCACAAGAAAGAGAGAGAGAGATGGAGGAACAAATGGAGGTGGTGCTTGGCATGATGGAGATGATGTGCATGGTGTGGTAGAGATGATCTTCCTCTCCTTCCTCCCTTAATCTCCCTTGCAACTTGTAGATGAGTTCTTGAGGCTATGGTGGAGATAGTAGATTGGATTGGATCTAAGAGCCTTGAGGGGATCCCTCCCTCGGGGTAACTCTATTGTGGTGCCTCCCTCCTCTTTGAATAGATCGTAGGTGCTGTTTAGGGTTTCGTAGATTGTACGTCGTGATTTCCTTCAAGGTGCCTTCACGGGTCATACCATAGTCGTCTAGCACACTGGATGGTCCATTCGTGCTCTCGTTTCTTCATGAGCGCTCCTCTCATGTGTACTTTCCAAATATGTATAGTTGGTATCCTTTTACAGTGATTTCTACACACATTAAGCCCAAAAGAGATATTTGCACAAATCTGGCAGATAATTAGTCATTAGCAGCAATTAATGGGAATTGATATAGTGAAAATACAATAATTAGGAGAAAATGATGAGTAAGAAATGGACTCATCAACCCCCTCCCCCCATGCTTAAACCTTTTCTTCTCCTCGAGCAAAACAAATTCATAAAGAACGCTAAGTTTGATCCTAATTTGAAAGAGGTTAGAACAATTCATACCATCAAGATGATCTTAATGCCTCCACTCTATGCAATTCCTAAAATCTTAGTTAGATATATGCTTTTATTTAATATGTAATATCCATCTAGCATTAGACTAAACATTTTCTAGATAGAAAAATTGCTTCCTAGGTTAGTGAGCTAAGTATCAAGGTAAAATAATAGAACTAAGAATTATCTCTACTTGTTGCCAGTTATTTATTAGAGCAACTAAATAGTTTAAGTACAAAGGGATACAATCAGATTTTAACAATTACTAACTAAAAGCAAGTAATTCTGCCTACGAGTGTATTGATTGAAATCTATTGGGCACTCTATTTATTAATTAATTAGCAAGTAAGAAACACTTATTTTTATTCCTAAAGCAATGCATAAACACAGAGAAATAGAGCAAAAGGAGTAATAAGGCTCGTTCATATTAATTCCAGGAACCAAACATCGGCACATTCTAAGAAGTCCCTCATGTTGGCGAAAATGCTCATATTCATTGGAGCAACCGGGGTTTTCAACTAGGTGGGTTTAAGCCATTGTCTTGCCCGAAATAGCGTTACCACTACACTCGTCATTACAGTCATAACTGAAATGTCGGTTCCTCTCCTTGTGAGAGTGGTACCCATAATTCATCCGTTCACTAGCCATTGGATTGTTGGTTCCCCTTTTGCTTTGATTCATTTATTATTAATAGTTTTTGTGGCTCACTTTAAGCACAAACATTTCTCTAAGAATTACTTAAGGTACTTACAAACTAATTAAAAGATATCAAAAGTAACCTTCAAGTTCCCAACTTCTACATTATGGAGTCAAGTTACTCATAATGGTTATTAAACAAACAATTAATAAAAACTGATTGATTCATGAATTCAATAGAATTTGCTCCTTTTGTTTTTGTTTTTAGCTTGGCAACAAAATAGGGATAACTAGAAGTTCTAACTACTACCAAACTATTTGACTTACTAAACAAGAAAGACAATTAATAATCTAGAGGAAAAACTCCTAATAGTAGAAAGACATTTGCACTATATATAAGAACATATATTAATTAAGATTTAAAGATGAGGTTAAGAATGTACCTCATCAATATGCTCCCCTTACGCGATTGATTTTGTCTCTAGAGCCTTCTGTCTTGCTACTGTAAAAGACAACTGTGCAATGACACCGAAAAAAAGTATCCAATGAAAATGAATTTAAACCGAATGAAAAAGAAGAAATAAAATGTGATAATGTCCGCCCCCCACCCTTGCTTGGAATAAGCATGGAATGGCAAAACCTTTACCAATTAAGCATAGTATTCTTCTCCTTTTGATTTGTGGATGCCAACTCTTGACGATCTCCAACTTCATGGAAGCTTAGTTGCCGTCAATCTCCCTATAGATGTTAGTTGTGCGCAAATAATATTTCAAATACATTATTTAGTGCACAAATAATTTCACCAATGTTTATTTCTATGGATTGGTCTACCAGTAAAAGCATTATGCTAAATTTATAGACTAGGTGAGAGTTCACGACCTCTTTAAGTATAAACAAATAGAGATAAACAAGCTACTTAGCATATAGCCCAAGCACCATGCTTAATCTATATACTAGTACTTACGGTTCGTGACCCGCAAGTGGCAACAAGAGAATAGCTAAAAACAGAGGTGAAAAGAGAGCACTAAACAATACATAAGGAAAGAATATCCATTTAACAACGATAATTAATATATTTGGTGTTAAAAATGTGAAAATTAACCTTAGGTCGCTGAGCTAAATTGATTGAGGCTTTTCTGTTTTTGCGCGGTCGGGCGGTATGGGTGCTACCACCCGTACCATTGGTTGGCTTAGCTTCTGGACCCTTGCTTCAGAGGGGGCAAGAGCTGGTACAGCGAGCGGTACGACTGGTCCGGTCGTATCACTGGTCATCTCAGCTTCTGTGACCTCTTTTGTGGTGAAATTTTTCGTGCTTGCTCCTTTTTCCCTTTAGAGGTAAGATATGCAACAATTCTAAGGAGACAAAGCACTAATGATCACATATAAACCTAAGATAATTCTCACCACAAGACATACTAGGAGATTGAGCAAAAATAGTTGAATCCTAGAGAAATTATGATGACTTACGACAATCCACTAGTTCATTGGACATAAGTCAAAAAGAAAAAGAAAATACTAAAGACTGGCGGGAATACTCCAGCACACTACAACGACAAAGATGAGGACAAAAAGATAACCATGCACAAATATTATCTAAAGCTCACGGGAGAGTTTATAAAATATTACCATTGATCGTTACCTCTCATTAGTTATTTTGTGATGATCATCATTCATCCTTCACCTGTTTATTAATAATTTAAAGAAAAATATAATCGGGTTGCCTCCCGCAAAGTGCTTTCTTTTAAGCCCTACAGCCGGGCTTCTGTGCCCCTTCATCCACTCGGATTCCAAGGAATGTCAACCCGAGGTGGTTTTATTTTCACCTCTGACCGTAGTGTGGAGCACCTCAGAGCAAGGTATGGTCGAAGCCAAATCCTCTTCGGTGCATTGGCATATGATATTCAAATAAGTTCTCATACTCAAGTGAGTACGAATGCACCGGGACAACGTGAGATGTCATCATATATTGCTGCAAATGGGGAGTAATAGAGCCATATGGAAAAAGTAAAATTGAATCATGGCAATTTCCCTCACCTGCATACGTTAGTATTCATAAAAATACTTTTAACTTGATATGGGTACAAAGGTAATAAGAATGACATGTATTTTTAAATATGTGTAGTTTGGTACCCTTTACCAGTGATTCCTACACACATTAAGCCCAAAAGAGAGCTTTGCACAATTATGGTAGTTAATTAGTCACTAGTAGCAATTAACAAGAATTTATATAGTGAAAATACAATAATAAGAGAAAATATGGAGAAAATGATGAGTACAAAATGAGCTCATCAAGCATCCAAACCAAATTTTCATCTCTGGGCAAAAGGTTGTTTTTTGTCTGGACCCTCCGAACAAACCATATCTGGACCCTTCTGGTCTATGAAATTTCTCTATTTTTGAATCATTCGAACCCTCCAAGTGGTGCGAGGGCAACCTCCAAGCAGCACAAATTAGCTATTATTTTGAATCTCAGACCCTCCAAGTTGAGTTTGCCCGGAGCTTCTGGACAGTGTAAAAAGTGACATAACGGCTAGATTTTGTGAGCTATCTATATATACCCTCACCCATCCCAGCTAGAATACTCTCTTGCTCACCCATTCCTTTACTCCAGCTAGTTGAGTGCTTCTCCTCCTCACATCTTTGAGAGATCCTTTGAGAGGGAAGAAAAGAGAAGAAAGTGTGTGATCTATATGAGCATTAGCAAGAGGTTTCTCTCCAAGCCCCATTACTCTTGTTACTCTCGGAGGTTGGCTCCTCCCAGATAGTTAGGAGTCTTTGGAGAGCACTCAAGAGCTGTGAATCACCCCAGGAGTTTGTGAAGGTCAGAGTTCTCCTACTGCAAGGTAAAGAACTACCAAGAAGAGAGGGAGGCTTCGCAATGGCAAGCTTCTTGAAGAAAGAGCACGATCGTGTCGGCTTTAATCGTTGAATCAAGCTTCCTCAACTAAGACGTAGGATCGCACCAATGATCTGAACTTTGACAAAAAATCCCATGTCATGGTGTTTGCAATCTTCTTTACCTTTTATCTCACAAGTTTTATCTCTTGTTGTCATATATTGTTTTTTCTCACTAGCATATTAAGGTTGATACTGCATAAGTAGGATTAATTTTAAAACTAGTCTATTCACTCCTCGCCTAGACTACATCTTTGATACTTCAAATTGCAAGCTAATAATTAACCAACTCAATGTTTGAACAACGCTGGGTATCATAATTTGATAAACAAATTCAATGAGCGCACAAAGTGAAAATATGAGCGCAAGAAATTAAAAATAGGTGTGAGATATTAAAAAAGGAGTACAATATATGGAAATCATTGAACCAACGTGCATCCGGTGTAGGAAGGGACCCTTTCACTAATAGCATTATGGCTAGCGATGATTGGTGGGATGAAGAGATGCAGGTATGGTCTCTTCCTTATCAATTCCATTAGTTCATTAATTTTTAGATTATTTATTCTGGGCTCATGTGGTCTTGTGATACCTGTTTACAGAGGTGTCCAGAAGTGGCCAAATATCGAATTGCTCCACTTGATAAGGATAAAATGAGAATAATTTTTTATGCTCATAGTGTTAGTAATGAACATGCAAAGGTACCAGGTGGGACATCTCAAGTTGGACTTGCCCATGTTAATGTTGAAGAAGTTGATGATGACTTGGGTTGTGAAGGGTTAGGGTGCCCTCATGGTACACCACCTGTTGGTGGCAGGGTGGAAAGAAGAGATCTACGTCTTATCCACCATCCTACACCACTAAAGGAGATAGATGACAGTACTTCAAGGATTAATCATATTTTAGACTTGAATGAACAGGAGCTTCTAAGACAGGAGATTGGAGAGATGTTGGCCATGGTGATTGAGGATGGGGCCGAGAAAGGGAGGGATGAGCATTTCTATACGTCATAACTCTTTATGAAAAAGGAATGCCGTGAACGTGTACGGTCAGATGCTTTGGTGGCATATGGAGATTATCCACACCCTCCTGTAGGTAACCCACTTGTATATGCACTTATTGCATATTATTTTTCTGTAATGTGTGATGTTAATTTGCTCTAATTATAGGAAAATCCTATTTTGTTAACTCCAGATAACGGAATGAGCTTTCTAGCCCCATTCAAGGAACCATGGTATCATGTACCTGAATTTCAACATGCGGCTTTGGTTGTGATGAATGAGATCTTCAATCGTTGTCATTCATCTCAATGAAACGTTATCGAAAGATCATCCAATGTTATCATGATGAAATGGCATATATACCAAGTTACCCACTTGAGAAGCAAAATATAATAATTTCTGCATGCATGCGTTTACACAATTACATCCGTGATAGTGGTTTGCGTGATGCACATTTCAAGAGGCTTACAAGAGGGGAATGTGTTCAAATGGACATCCCGCCTCCAATCGGTGTAGACAGTGACGCACTCGTGCATGGTGTTACTCTTGGACAAATGGGTGATGAGTTTGTTGCGATTTTGGTGAGGAAACTTATTATTAACTTCATTTGATTGCTTCAAAATTATCACAATTTAATATTTTATAATGTTTGTAATTTATTTTCTTGCTCAATGGCGCTAAAATACTTCACCAAAATGATTTTAATCAATTAAATAGAACAAAAACATGTCCAGAAGTAACACAAATTTTACACTATCCACCATAGAAAATAAGCTCAGGTTGTTTAAACTATTTAGAACACGACATAAACTTTTTAGAGCATTCACATATCGTAGCTCCTGTAACAGTTAAGCTTAACTGACTTATGTATAAATCTAAGCTGTCTGGAAGGAGGATCATTGAGTGGTTTTGCAGTTGTGGGTCATGGAGTGTATTTTTATTTCTTTGTCCGAATATATGTCTGGATTTGGAAAATGGACGTAGGGTGGGTAGAGTGGCAGGCTAGCATGGGGTGTCAATTCCTGCCCACGTGTGAGAGATAGTTGAGTATTATTCTGTTTACTTGACTCCGAGAGGTCCACGTCACCGAAACTCAACTTAGAGCTCGGCCTCACGTAAGCTTGACTCCAATTTCCATATTTCTTGTTTCAAAATATTTTTAAAATTTACACAAGTTATCTGCTAAGTAATATTTGGACTCACAAAATTTCGTGTAATTTTTTTTTGCATCCTGTCCAAAAAAAGGTTTGAAAGATCATAATAGCAAACTTTTTGAGAGCAAATTTATCTTTTTTCTTGCACAGAGCGCAAACTTACGAGTTTTCCAGCGAATTTTTCCGAATGCAATTGGTGCTCAATGGTTAATGTGCGTGAATATTTTTCAATTTTTTTTAGAAGTGAAAATGCAATTTTCATATTGTTTTGATGACAATATGAACTGCCTGGAGAACCGAGCCGCAGATGAACTAAAAATATTTTGAACATGTCCCAACCAAAAAGTTAAAGCTGTGGCACTACTCCTACTACTCCACGTTTAGATCTTTCATATGGCTTGTACCATAGGCCAGTCCAACCAAACAAGTAAAATGCCTAAAATCTGCGGTGGCACATATCATGGAGCAAAACTAGATGGTCTAGATTAGAGCTCCCCAGCCAATGGGCTGCTAAAAATCCCCACTCGATCGACCGCTAGCTTTCTACTTCATAGCTTTCAACTTAAAAAATGACAAGCTTACTACTCTTTCAACTAAAAAGTTACAATCTTTCTATTCCAGACATCAAGCTTTCAACCATACAGATTTGAACTTTCTACACCAATACATTGAGCTTTTACTAGAAGAACTAGCACGTCCCCCGCAATTGCATGGAAAACGTTTTAATCATCTTTAAATTTTTGGACTTGCACCTGATATGAGATAAGTAAGAAAAAAATTTATATCATGAGCCGCTTGGCCAGTCGTTATATTGAGATTATGTTGTTTTGTACATGATATTAGTTCACACAAAATTAAAGTTCGGATCGCGATTAGCTGATCATTAGATCAGATGCAGATTTAAAGTTTTGGTAGCCTTTTTATGATGTAAAAAATTAAGAATATCTAGTGGTTGCGGGCTATTAAAAACTAATGTATACCAAATCAATGATGGATAATATTTATGTACAGTTATGATAATCTATTGGTTGTGATCCATGAATAAGAAAGGTCCACCAGATCAATAGGTAGTTCAGGTAAGTTAGGAAGATCTATCGGTTGGGATTTGTTTAGGTACAATTATAAATATCTATCGGTCATGATCTATTTAGGCACATGTACGAAGATCTATCAATTGCGATCTTTTTAGGTACAATTCCTATGATCTATCGGTTATGGTTTATTTATATATAGTTATGATGATCTATTGCCCGTGATCTGTTTAGGTACAGTTATGAAGATTTATCAATTTGTGGTCCATTAATAATGAGATGGTCATATATAATGGCTGAATTTTTTGTTTTCCTATGGAAATTTCTAGCATATCTCTATTTTTTCATTCTATCGTGCTTTTAATATATAACAGATTGGGGATTTCTACTCCCATATATCAAGCTTCTGATTGTGCAAAACAGAAGCTTTCAAACGTGAAATTGAACCTAAAAATCACATATGCGGCGATACGCACAGACGAAGTGACTTCTCGACTGTACATATCTTACAGAGTAGCACGACAGAAGCATTGCAGCAGTCCATATGATACAAACATAATTTACAAACTCGAAACACAACATAAGTCTTACAATACATTCCCAAAAGTACGGGAAATTTAAAACCGTTATTGTTTGGTTACAGCAAAAGTCTTAACTACACCTAACCACTCTTACGACCTACTACTCTACTCGGTGTTGTCTTCGTCGCGGAACTCGACGTAGCAGTCGACGCCTTCGTCCTCCTTCGTCGTCGCCTGCTCCTCAGAAACTTCTTCGTCGACCTCGATGTAGACCACCTCCTCTTCTGTCGTCGGCTCACAGTCTACTCAAAGGAATTAGATAGAGGGATGAGTACAAAAGGTACTCAACAAGTCCAGGAATAGCAAAGAGGTGTTTGATGCACTATCTACTGAGAACAACAACGTTCTCCAAAGAAATGCAGTTTTAAAGGTAAGGGAGTCAAGTTTTAGTTTAAGAGACTAATGATCTCTTGTCTCACAAGCTGCTAGGATTCCCGATGAATCCCTTTCTTGCCGGGTTCACAGTTCTAACCGGGAATACGAAGTGACAATGTCATGATTCAATACACTCTGCAGAGGTGCACAACTGTACTCACAAACGATCAATAGTCATGGAGCTCATGTCGTCACATGCACAACCAGACCGTCAAATCACAGAGCCGTTTTGCCGCCTGCTCGGTTATACCCCGCGTCGCAGTCCTGCACAATCAGGCCAAGGACTACCAGTCTCGCGTTGATACTACGGATACAACGCTTTGTGGGTAACCAACATACGGTTGACGCCACCTTCCCAACAATTGATACTCCGGATACAACTATTGAGGTCTTCCTTTCCCGGGGGAGTATAGACCTAGGGTAAAGGGTACTTTAGCTCAGCCCCGCCCATACAGGGTATGTGGTATGCACGATCACTACGGCCCTTAAGCACAATCGATCATTGGTTGCATTAACCTTATATGAGACATTCCCGTGTGATGAAATCCACCTTTCAATGTGCCTCCAGCACCCTTTCCAGGATTTCACCACCCACCAAGATCACGCTCAAAAACCGGCGATCCAAATAAAACAACAATTGCTTGATCTTTAGAAAATAGGTTTTTATTTGTGCATGTTATAGACAAGAGGGAAGTTTTGTAAAATATTCTCAACGGACATGAACAAGAAACTGGACTTGCCTGGTAACGGATAGGTAGTGGAGTTCGACAGTTCTGCTCGCTGAACTCCGGCTTCTGATAAAAAGCAATAAAGTCCGATAAGGACTTACTCAAAAGATTTCAAATATGGATGCAATAGATATGGCATGCATGAGGTGATGTGTTTATCTACATATTCTAATGCAATTTAGGCATAATTTACCTAAATATTCCATAGAAGATTTAAATTCAATTAGAGAAGTAATCAAGCCCTAATCATCGTTATCATTTTTGTCCAACATCAACCTCTCATAATATTAACCCTAATCAATTTAACATTTGATTTAGATTCACCTAAAGCTCAATATTTTCCTCTCAAACCCTTTTAATTAGCTTAGGTACTAGATTAAAAATGTCAAGAACTAATTCAAAATTTAATTTTCTTAGGAAGAGCAGTGCATCATATAAAATAAAAGAATCCAACATTTTGGTTAGGTTTAGATCCCCTTTTACAGTACAACTTATTTTATATATATATTTAACTTCTAATTCGACTTTACTTAGAATTCAATATGTTCTCTTAATCTTATTTAGCTAGCTTAGGTATTAGATCAAGGTTTTCAGGAACTAATTTAGCGATTAATCTCCTTTCTTATAAAAGAAGAATATATCAAATTCAATTAAAATGGTTTATTATTTTAGTTAATGCTTAATTTTATGTTCATAAGAGGGGAAAATCATTATTTATTCTTCTCATAACTTAAATACTCTAAGATTTCATTTTGTTCCTTAATCTACATACATATATACATATTTTTAATATGATCGATCTCTTTCTCCTTTGTAATCCCTATGCCAATTTTATTCCTATCTCATCTTTTTCATTCTCATAATACCTCTCTTTTTCTTTTTCTCTTAACCCCCTTTTTTTTCTTTCTTAACCTCTCTTTGCCATCTCTCCTCACCCACACCTGGTTCCTTGCCTTTCCTCTTCCCCCAAATCCCTAATTCCTCTCTATGCCCTCTCTCTCTCTCTCACCCATGCGCCGCCGCCTTGGGTCTGTGGCCTCCTCCGCCCAGCGTCCTTCGTTGCCGGCGGTCCTCCCCCTTCTCCTCTCGGCGCCGCCTGCCCGATGCTTCGCCGCCGCCTCGCTCACTGCCGCCGCCTCCGCCTGCTGCCCGGGAGGCCGTGCGGCCTGGCGTGGCAGCTCTGGTCCGCCGGAGCTCCGCCGGGTCCCACTCCCGTCGGCGGCGGGCCGCCGTAGTACCCGTGCCGGCCTTGTTAGGGCTCCGCCTCCAGGTAATTTTTCTAGCTTCTCTCCTCTATTTCCTCTTTCTCCTCTTATCTAAATTCCCAATTGATTTAGGGTTCATACTAAAATAATTCCCCAATTCCTCTTCTCCTACCTAGTTCTCTGGTTCTAGGGTTGACTATGGTAGTTAATCCGATTGATACCTAATTACTCATGGGTGGCATAGTTTAGTTTGATTAACATCCAGCTAAAAAAGATGGTCTGAGCTAATACCCGAATGCCCAATTCCTAGTTATATGGGGTGTGTTCGGCTATCTCTTTACCATTGCTATGTTAGCTTTATCTACTGTTGCCTGACACTGCAATTTGCCTTGCGGTGATTGTTTACTGGAAATGGGTTTAGAAGTGGTATTACACTTAGTCTTGACTTACTAATTAACAATGTTTTGCATTCGGGGTGAATTGCATAGCCTTATATGTACACAAACTGATATGAGCAAATATGGCATTTGACCTTAACTCCCCCTTTTTATCTCTCGGCTTATACGGTTATACATGCTGATCTGATTGTTCAAAACAGATGCTTACTTGATTGTTTAGCGGGGTATATTGATGCTTAGCTTAAGATGGTAATTTGGATTTGAACATGGGTTGGTTGAATTGATGAGATAGATGCATTAGCCAAGTTGCCTAAACTTATTGTGATGATTTCTCTGAAAGAAATCTGAGAAATGGTATATAAGAACAGATGCTACACTAGCTGCCTAAATAAAACCCTATGATGATTTTAGAGTTAAAGGAAAGGTTTGGGAAGAGTATCATTTGATAAGAATAGATACTATAACTGCCTTACTAAAATCTGAGGGTCCTTGCTATTGCTAATCTATTAGATATGCATATGCGAGGTTTTGTATGCTTCAAAGATTTCCTACCTTGTTTCGGTATGGATCAGGTAAGCTGGTTCCTTCTACTCTCCTATGTCCTGGTGGCCTTCCCTTCTCCTCCTCTAATCCTTGGTGGCCTTCTCCTCTTGGCACCCCTTGCAGTTCTTGGGGTCTTGTCTTCCTGGAGCTTGGCTTTCAGTTGCTCTAATGGCTGATCACTATTGGTGATCATAGTATGAGTGGGTGCTGTTATTGTGGTATTGCTCTGGACGATGGTTCACTTTATCTGGTTGCCTTACATGTATTTCTACTGGGTTCCTGAACTCCCCGTGATGATTACATCCGACCACCTCATGCTTGGTTTGCCATTCCGGCTGCTATTTTATTTGAGCTTGGCTTGCAAGCTATGTTACCTTGAGCTCTGGGTAATTCATTCGAATGAGTTTGCTGCCTTATCTCTACCGTTGCCTTATCTGAGCTATACTGTTGACTTTAGTCAAAAATGTGTGGCTGTTGGGTAATCCTTAAAGAATTGCTGTCTTAAAGCTTAAGAAATGTAGCTAAAGAATAGCTACAAATGAATGGTTGCCTTATCTTTTCAATGGATTTCTAAAACCATTCCCTTTTTCCAAATAAAAACTCATGGAGGCAATGTAGTTGTAGGAAAATAAAATTATTTTGAATACTCCTCACCTCTTTTCTCCCTAATATACAAATATAATAGATTCATCTGATGAGGGTCTTAGCCACGTGGCCCTCGGACATTTTCGAAAACAAAATGTTTTACAAAACTATTTTCGAAAACTAAAAATTATTTTAGGTCGTCGGCACTATTTTGCCCCCGCAGCTAAACCTGCGGATGTCGGCGGAACTGTGCCGATAAGACCACTTGTATTTAAAAACCATGTTTTAGAAAACCCTTTTACCTCCTACAGCAACGGCGTGATTCCCAACGGTCTCGAGTGCCCATACTCGATGACCCTGGATAACCGCCAACATTTCCGAAGGGTTCCCCCTTCGGTTCCCGATGCTTCGCTACAGCTCAAGACCTAAAGATTCGAAGACTTGAAGATCCAAGACTTAGGGTTTAGATATTTGTATAGGTAGAATATCATCATGTAATTTTTATTTCTTTCTCTTTTTCTTCATTCATTTGTAATAATGTTGTATCGTGACATTCGTATTGTTCTATTGATTAATAAAGTTTCTATTTAAATTTCATTTGCATTCTATCTTATATGAATTCTAAATGCCATGAGTAAAATGAATGCGATGCGAGTGCACAACAATTTCCCCCCTCTCTCAACCTAATTTCTGACGTTCCTCGGTAGATCCGGGTCAACTCAACAGCGCGAGTTGCACCACGACTTCCACCTCACGCCTCTCTCGACTAACGCTAGAATTAGGGTTCTCACAACATATTCCCGCTACAATCATCGTAAATTTCAATCTCATTATTTCAAAAGTTCCTAACCCTAAATCATATCTATATCCCTAAGATCCCTAAGAAATTGGTGATTCTCATGCCCCTATCTACCGTTTGTTATGGCATCCGGTGAGGACACAGGTGGCGCTGGCCATGGCTCCACCACCTCCTCGGTGATGCAGTGGTCGCTGACGACTGCATGCAGTTGGAGATGGCCATCTATTTCCGCAATGGAGGTAGGATGGTGACCCGAGGTGGGGAGGGAGGTGGGGCAGCGATTGGAGGTGACGAAAGCACATAGTCAAGCCTTATCAGCAAAGGTGACGATAATGGAGGCTATCCATACTGGTAGGAAAGAGAAGGAAGACGAGGGGGAAGAGGAGACATCTGATCGACGGGCAAGTTGCCTTGGTGGAGAAGGGACTTAGGAAGCAAAGGGAAAGGGTTAAAATGGATGGGCCCCATGGCATGCATAAAAGTAATGGGAGGTGTAACCACGATGCGCGGTCAGGAATCGAACGCATCGATGATTATTCGCAAATTATTAAATTTCGGTAATGGAACATATTGTCATGCCAAGAAGGATTCTGTTTTATTTTCTTGCCGCTCTAGATCGAGCTTCAATGGTGAAACCAAACCACTCGTGGAGCCATAAGATACTTTTTCTAACAGGTTAGCATCAATTCAAACTTGGAAAGGTTTGTTGCGAAAAGATCAAGTTAGACTTGTGTCTTTTACTACACTCTGCATGTGATCATTGGACATGTACAATAGTAAGAAAGACGGTCTTTTCTTACATCCCATCATATCATCCGAAGATGTAAGTAAAATATGAATTTTACTTTGATATGTCTCCTCTCAAAGAAAAGTTTATAGATCTCAAAGCCACTTAAAAGACATCCAGGCGCCGGCGCTAGGGCATGGCTACCGCCTGGCCTTCTCGAGGGAGCGTAGTGCACAGAGCCATGGCTTTAGCCGCGGGGAAGAACGTACGGAACGGGGCAGTGAGAGGGTTAAGTGTCAACGCGGGCGCGTAGAGAAAGAGGAATGAACGGAGAGAGCGAGAGTAAGGCGTCGACGACATCACTGTGGTCGAGCGGCTCCGAGCGAGAGAGCACTGCCACCAATTACATTATATTATCTTTTTTAACTAAAGGAAAAGTTTTAATCCCCATTGTTGATTTACATAGAAAATCGTAAACTTATTTAGAGAGATGTACCAAAATAAAATTTTAAAAACATATAAGTATAATAGTAGAGAAGGTTGCCTTCTTTATATTTAATGTCGATGTCTCTAATATACTTAAGGGGTGTTTGGTTGGGCTTTTCAGCAGTTTTTCACTGGAAAAAGCTGTAGCTCAATCAAACGGCCAGCTTTTCAGCAGTTTTTGTCAACGGTAGTTGTGGGCTTTGCAATGTAAATTTAACTATTTGGAAAAGCTACATTCTGCCAGCTTTTTGCAATGTGCTGAAACTTCTGTACTCATTTTCTAAAATGCTGTAGATAGTTTGGATCAACCAAAAACTATATATTCACTTTCCCACAGCCAAACCAGCTTTTCCAGACAGTCAGCCAATAACAACTTTATCAAAAACCACAGCCTAACTAAACAGGCCTTAATTCGAAGAGCACAAGCCTTCTCTCGATCTTTTCTTAGCTAAAAGAAGGTAAACTTCTCTCTCTTCACCCTCTTTTGTCCATGTCAATACAATTTCTATGTGGTATGACAGAACATGTCCTTACTCTGGTGTCGCAGCTATTGTTGGCTAGCTCTTTTTTCCTTTTTTGAGACAAGCGGACCGCTAAGCTTGTAAGATCGCTCGGCACCTGAAACAAAAGAACAAAACACTCACCTGATCAAACATTCACGACAATAGTAGCACTGATCGCTCGTACGAAGAAATAAGAAAATGAAGTTCACGTCTTAAATTTCTATCAAACCATTAGCTAGCCATAGCACTTTGACAGTTACACCGACAAAATACCGCACAGCACTTGGTGGCACAAGCTGTTTTGACGCTGAAGCACAATCCATGTTACAATAAGTAACGACATTGTACGATTGATTCATCAGTTCGGAACTTAGCGTGCCACTGCTGCAAACGTTCCTGAGGGCATCTCTTTCAAGATGTATCAACCATGTCACCCAATGGACAAGCATCTTCTATATCATTTTCTTTTTGAGTGGACCTTCTGCAACAAATGATCACACGGACGACAGCAACGGAGGAAAAGGAGCCAAACTCTTTTTTAGCATGCCTGCCACATGCCGTGCACGTAATCACCGTTGAGCACGCATCAAAATTTGTGCGTATAGCTCCTATCCTCATGTATTCGATTGTATTTCATCATATTCTTACCTTTTCTGTGCACTTCACCTAATATGTCCCATCCACCTTTCTACCATCTCTCGTCATTCCCGTGAATCTCCTCCTCTCATCTCTCTCTTCCGGTCACTCGCTTCTCCTCTCACCGCGCCTCCACTTCTCCTCTCCCCGGGCCTGTGCTCTGCGCTCCACCCCCCGAGCTCCGCCGCAAGCTCCCCGAGGCTGCGCCACACGTCCCCGAGCCCCGCCACCCGTCCCGAGGTCTACCTCCACACCGGCAGCCGCGTGCCCCCGCCGTCTCTCCCCACCGGCAGCTTCCCCACCGGCCGCCACACGCGTACGGTCGGATCCGCGCGGCCCCGCCGACCCATCTCCACCGGCCGCCTCCCGGCGCCCCTGCTCCAATCCACTCCCTCCGGGGTCTCCTCTGGGCGGCCCGACGGCGTGTCCCTCCGCGCCGGTCGTCGGATCGGAGGGGCGCACGGATCCGGCCAGTCGCCTCCCCCTCTGGCCGGCTCAACGCCGCCTCCCTCCACGCCGCACGTCGGTTCCCCGCGCCACTCGGAGATCCCGCCGTCCCCGCCGCCCTCGAATCTCGCCGCCCCCGCCGCCACCCCTCAATTGTGGTGCCGGCCGTGGCCTCCCGCGCTCCTGCGCGGTCGTAGGCTCGAACCGCCGTGTAGCGTCCTCGCCGGCCACGTTCGTTGCCCGTCCAGTCGCCGTGTAGTACTGGAGCATCGGCAGTGTAGGCGGCGGCAGCTCCAAAGGGAGCTCGGATGGGCAGGATGCAGAATTTCGTGAAGCTGTCCCTCACCATGGAGGTGAGCAATTTTGTTTTTTTTCTTTGTTTTTGTTTGGTTGCTTCTGTTGTGAAGATTCCTGGTTTGTGGACTGTGGTTGATTAATATGAAATCTGTACTTGTAGCAGGTTAACACGATCTCACTTGATGAAGCTGCAAAGTTGCTCCTTGGAGAAGGCCACGAGGAGACCAATATGAGAAGTTAGTACCTGCATTTCCTCTAACTAGCTATGCAACTGTGTCAGTATGAATACTAATGAAAGCAAAAGCTAATATTATCTCCTGTATTTCTGATGCAGCTAAAGTCCGGAGATTATATGACAAAGGCAAGTGCAAGTGCAGTTTCATTTCAGAAGTACCATCAGATGCAAGCACCAGCATGGAGGTGGAGGCTCAAGAGATGGGAGGAGCGAGGCTTATCCGATGCCCACTGCCCTTATTCAATCTTTTTTATTTTTTATTTGATGTTATCCAGATATTATGCTGAGCAAATTTTTTTGTTGAAATATGATCCCTAATTTGTTAATGTATATGTTAGAAATAATTAGATCCCGGATTACTGTTCTTAAAAGGTGAGAAATATTTAGATCTTAGATTGTTGTCCCTAAAATATAAATTATAATATACTTTATTTTTATGATTTTTTATGTGATGCTCATATGAAACACAACTGTTCAAACGAAACTTAAATCGGACTTTTGGTTGAAAAGATTTTTGTCATTTAAAATGTTGGCATGAAAAATTAAATGGGTGAGTTGTAGTGGAGAGAGAGAATCTAGGTAAAGGTAGTAGAAAATTAAATGTCTGACTTGGAGTGGAGAGAGAATTTAGAGAAAAGTAACAGCACATGCACGTGATGGAGAGGGAAATAAACAGGGAGAGAGAAAAGATGTTTTGTATTGTGTACAGATGTAGACTATAGTACAGAAATGTATAGTAATAAATGTTCTAATACAGATACAGATCCCAAGCAGAGGTGGACGGTGATCCCTTTACCGGTATGGCTAAAAAATCCATCCGAAAAGGATCTTATTGTACTCTTAAATTCATTTACCAGTACATCGTTCAGATGATCCATCGTAAGTTCAGAGATAGAAATCGCGCTGCAGTTTGCAATAAAGCAGAGATCTCACCATGAACATGAACTATTCTGCAAATAATCAATCAACGAATCAATCACCTATACCTGTGAGCAGGAACCATCGTCTTATCATGATTATCAACGAACCAATCACCTCGTTGCTGCTACAAATCAACGAAGAATCGATCTCAGCTAGACTACTACTAGTACAAGAAAAATTTCTGGTCCGTCAATTGAACAAGGCACAGTGAAGATCGAAGAACTTTTGGCAAGACTTTTTTGGCTGCAGAAAAGTGATGGCTAGAGTAGAATTGCAAAATAATTTTTAATTTTTTGGCCGCAAATCATCATCTCAAATTATAGACAATAAATTAGGGGGAAAGAAAAAGAAATAAAATATAGATCTAGCATGAACTTGACAAGAACGAAAGCAACTTTTCTTCAATTAGCCTAGAAGAGAAAATTGAACTATTATAAGCATACACAACCAGCATGGTTTCTTGACAGTAATTCGTTCGCAGTGGTAGGTCGAGAACTTTACTGCTCACCACTCTGGCTAGGATTCTGACCCTGTTTCAAGCCAAGACAGGGTGCATCCCACGGCTATAAAATAGGCATGTCGACATTCCTTATTTGGAAGCAAAGGCAAAGCAAAGAAAATTTAGTTGCTAAAGAATACGCGTTGATATACCAGTAGCTTGGCTTGTTTAGTTTGACTGTTTGATCTTAGAAAGCTTAGCAAGATAGTAATTAGATGAAGAAGAACGAAGAAACAAAAAACTCTCGGGAGGATCAGTATGGGAATGGTAGGTATCGGAATGTCAAACCACGGTTACGTGAAGCGTCGCTGCTTGTTGCACCGCATCCTGGGAAAACCATGGTAACAAGCGGGTTTTCTTGTCCTGAGAGGTTTTCCAGTGTGCCGATCGATAGCAGCCACAGGGTCAATCACATCTAGCATACCATGTAATTCTGCATACAAGAAATGAGTCACGAGTACAGGAGCTAGAAGCGGGCCAGGTGTTCTAGTTTCGCTCGGAATCAGAGTGCAGGTACAAGGATGAAGCTTTGGGGATTCATATTGTTCTTCCAATGATTAAATGAAACTAGCTTAGATCCCAGGTTAGCTGTTACAATTAGTACATACCACTATATTTGAAAATAGTGTTGTATTCACGGTACACCTATAAGTTGCATTTGCTAACTATGATCGATAATGATGGTACATATTTCAAGAATCTTCACCCATAATATCAGGTAACAATAGTTGGTAAGTTTTTTCTTTCTTTTCAGGGCCGCAAAACAAACAAGCACCTCCTGTCAAGACATGATGGTAAATTTCGTGAGCATGAGAGGATGCTGTTGCTCCCGAGAAACGTACTGTGGGCTGTGATAACAAGCAAATCCAGTGTGCAAGGGCGTCAATATCGTATTTTTTTTCTCATGTTGGCATCCACCATTCTATATCTAATTTCGAAAATGGACCCATCTATCGCCAGCTGGTGTGTCCACACTGGTCAACCACTGCCTTGCGTTTGCCAGTAGCATTTTAAGAGCTTGCATGTGGATCCAACATGCAGATGTTGCAAGCTTTATGAAAGGACGACTTAGATATTGCAATCTGCAATCGCTATCAAATAACAATTCAACTATTAATTACTGAGAGGACCACCTTTGCAGCAGTTCTACTTGTATTCTATTTACATGCTTGGAGAGAAGTAAGAGTGAATTGTAGGTAGGTAGTCTTACAAAAGGAAAATTCTGAATTTGTGCATATGTATTCCTTAGTGATAGTCTGGTATACAATATTACATGGGCCTATATGAGCCAATACTACAACAATCTCCATTACATATGTAGCTTAGTGATAGTCCGGTGTATACAATGCTACATGGGCCTATATGAGCCAATACTACAACAGTCTCCATTACATATATAATACACTTAACACCTCCCCCCCCCCTCCTCTCAAACTCAAGTTAGATCTGAAGAATGATTTGAAGAATCTAACACATTGAGATTGAGACTGTGAAGAAGATGTACTGAAGAGCAATAGTTGACTACTGACAATGAGCATGTATCAATGAAGCATTCATTCCAATATGCTTAGTCAACTCATGCTTGACAGGGTCATTGGCAACCTGTATAGCTCCAGTGTTATCACAAAGAAGAGGTGTAGGATCCTTGAATTCCACACCAATATCAGCCAACAACTAACAGAGCCAAACAATCTTAGAAGTAGTAATGGCAAGTGCTTGGAATTCGGCTTCTGTACTTGATCGTGACATCACTGCATGCTTCTTAGACTTCCATGTAATGAGAGAAGTGCCAAGAAAGATGCAATAGCCAGTAAGAGATCGTCGATCAACTGGATCACTCGCCCAGGTCAAATTAGAGTAAGCATGAAGCTGGAGCTGACTCGTACAAGCATAAAACGACATTGAGAAGCAGTCCGCCTCAAATAGCGCAACACACAAAGCAAGTGGTTGTAATGAACCGAGGTGGGAGCACTCACAAACTGGCTGAGGACATCAACATGAGCAAAATATGTTCTAGAGTGTAAGATATATAAGACTGCCAACAATATGATGGTACCGAGAGGGATCCTCCAGAGGAACACAATCAATACTACGAAGATGTACATAGAGTTCCATGGGTATAGTGGCCACCCGTGTGTCAATAAGACAAGATCGAGCAATAAAATCCTTAATATATCTGTCGACGATTGGTAAACCGTCGATCTTAGGGTTGTCGTGAGCAGAAAGATTTATTGAAGGGTAGGGATCCCTGGGACCGTTGTCTAGTAGTACCGGGGAACACGGACCGGGATTTTTATACAGGTTCGGGCCTCCCGTAGGATAATAACCCTACGTCATATTGGTATATATTGAATCATGAGCAGCTTATAAAAGGGGGATGTTAGAGGCTATCGTAGATGAGATCTAAACCTAGTCGAGACCTTCTCCGAGTAGATCTGGATGACTTGTGGAGTCTTCTCGAGGAGGCTAGATGAAGGACTGAAGCTCCAACACGGCTAGGGCTTAATCTCTGAAGGCTTCTGTTTCTAACCTTGCTTGTGTATGGCTGGTTCGCTCTCTCTTCCCTGGGGGATCTTCAAATCCTTATATAGGGGATGATCCGAGTCGTGGAGATCATGAACTTATCTCAAACTGAGATTTTGCCTTTCCTAAACATAGGGATTGACTTCCTAGTTAAAGGGGTATCTGTCCTCATTACGTGAGGACTCTTTATCTTCTAGATTTCTTGGCTGCTACGTCAGCCGCTCCGGATATCCAGGATATTCATATACGGATACTACCTCGTAGACGGTATTAACGTATTACTCATCATCAATATCGATGCTGAGCGAGACAGTAACCATCAGCTACAGATGTGACCTCAATCCCCCAGGAAGTAACTGAGAGGGCCCAAATCAGACATCATGAACTGGTCACTGAGGCGTTGCTTCACAAAGGCAATATGCTCCACATCATCCACAGTGATGACCATGTCATCCACATAATGCAAGATTAGGGTGCGTCCATGCTCAGAGTTATGAGTGAATAATGCTTGATCATGGTCACTAGGAGAGAATCCAGTGGCATAAATGACAGAATTGAAACGCTCAAACCAGACTCGGAGGACTTACTTGAGACCATAAAGAACATTATGGAGACAACAAATATGATTATTGCTGATACGGCTATTAGAGTGCGCATAGTTGTCATATGAGTAATAAGAGCAAAAGTATCATCATAATCACAACCATTTGCTTGCGGAAAGCCACGAGCAACAAGACTAACCTTGTAGCGTGCCATTGAGCCATCAGACTTGGTCTTGATCAAGTAGAGGAACACGATCCCAAGTACCTATAGCTCCAATGTTGAAAGCTCTTCTGTCATATATTCCTGCTACTCAGGGATACTCACAGCCTCTTAATAAGTACTAGGCTCACATACAACACCAACTATAGGAAGACTATATGTCGGAGTATTATTCCAGCAATACTGAATACGGGGCGGTGTGAGCACAGCAAATCCGGATGGGTGCACACAGGAGACAGGATTTAGACAGGTTCAGGCCCTCGCGGAGAGGTAATACCCTACGTCCTGTGTTTGGTGGCTAGTATAGCTTGAATCCCGAGTGCCGCAAGCCCTGGAGAATCGATCTCGAGGTGGCTTGAGCTATGAAACAATGGAGATTGTCTATGACTAAAAAGCTTACCGATCGGAGGTCTCCCACCAGGCCTTATATAGGCGACCGGGATAGGGTTACAAGAGTCTGGATCGGTTAACAGATTGATTTCCTAATTAGTTACAACGGATTCCGGGTATGCCGGGCAGGTATTAGTCAATGTCTTGTACTCCACGTTGATAAGGCGCCCCCGTGTAGAAGTCGGACTCCGAGTAGTCGCCCCGGCCCACCCTATGGCCAGAGGGCCGGATTCGTCCTCCTTGATGATACCAGGGTGCCATGTCATCGTCAGTAGCCCCCGAGCCTTCGGCCGACTAGGATAGTCGGGCGGAGGCTCCTTTGTCTTCTGTAGTATTCGCTCTGGGGGCACGAACAGTGCACCCAGAGGGTGTAGCCCCCGAGCCTTCGGCCGACTAGAATAATCGGGCGGAGGCTCCTTTGCTTTATTGTAGATTTCACTCTGGGGGCACGAACAGTGCACCCAGAGGGTGTAGCCCCCGAGCCTCTACTCGGTTCGAGGAACCGAGTGGAGGGTCTTCAATAACTCTTCCCGAGTAGCTGGTTTACTTGCCTCTCCGTAGATTTCACTCTGAGGGCACAAATAGTGCACCCAGAGGGTGTAGCCCCCGAGCCTCTACTTGGTTCGAGGAACCGAGTGGAGGGTCTTGATGATTTTCCTGCCTTCGACCGACTCGGCCAGCGCAAGGCTGAGTGCTCGGCAGCTTGAGGTGGAGAAAAAACGCCACCGAGCCCTCTCTGAAGAGAACTCAGGACGCCGCCGTTGGTAAGCCCCCGACTCATGTCTGCTCAGTCGGAGCCTGCCGAGTAACTTTGCTGCCGACATTGCCGATGAAGAGGTCCCCGTGCTGATGGAGAAAGCCCAGTCGGCAGATACCAGTGCTGACAGCGTTGCCCTGAAAAAGTAGGGAGAAAATACATGAACCATTCTATATACATGTGAAGAACTCGGGAAGGCCGAGTGTAACTTGATTATGCATGTTTTGGTTAACTTGTTCTGTGTTTATTAACCCCTTCTTTCGTAAAAATTCATTTGTGTGTAAGTTAGCCCTTTGTGTGTGCTCTTGCCAACCCGTCGTAGCCCCCATTGCGTAGAGATTAGCCGTGGGCTGTTTCCCGTGTAGCGCAGGGTTGTGGCGTAGACCGGCGATCGAAGACGAAGAGTTACGCGGGGCTATTTACACAGTACTAAAATAATTGTTGAAAGAGAAGAGCCCGAGTGCGCTTAGGCGCACTTGTGGTGGGGTAGCCCCCGAGTGTCCGCTATGCGTGGGCGTGGGCGTACAAAGAGGGCCAGTCAGAAACCACAAGAGTTACTCGGATGGAGTAAATAAAATGTTTATTCATTTAAAGTATGAAAGTACAAGGCTTAAGCATAGAAGCGACTTAGCTGTTCAATGTTTCAGGCGTTGGCGATGAAGTTGCCATCTTTATCCTTCAGTCGGTAAGCCCCCGGGCATAGTTGGGCGGCAACATACGGTGCATCCGAGTCTGCCATGAAGTCCTCCTGAGAAGGATGGTGACTTCCCGAACTCTCGAAGCCGTCCGAGTCGTAATCGAGGACGGATAGAAGGGACTCGATCGTACCGACCAGTCGGGATACCTGCTCGACGGGTGAAGACCCATGCCCGAGCAGTAGATCCATCTTTCGTGTGACCTCGTCCTTGGAGATGGTCGCCGAAGTCATCCACTCCGACGAGAGTCCGAGTGGGAAGGCGGTGAAGCCTTCGCCGACTGGCTGGAAGCCGAGTCACAGAGGTGAAGCTTGCCGAAGCCACTGATTCGAACGAGAGTCCGGGTGAGAAAGGTGATGAAGCCTTTGCCGATTGGCCAGGTGCCGAGTCGTAGAGGTGGAGTTTGCCGAGCTTGTCGACGATGAAGTCGAGGTTTCCGAGTCGGAAAACCTGTCCAGGATCGGCGATGGAGTCCTGGGGGCCAAAACTCACGGCCCGACCTGGAGCGAAGTCGCCGTTGCCGAAGGAGAAACCCGTCTGGATCTGTTCAGATGGATCTACACGCACAGCCCCTACCTGGCACGCCAACTGTCGGAGTATTATTCCGGCAATACTGAATACGGGGCGGTGTGAGCACAGCAAATCCGAATGGGGTGCACACAGGAGACAGGATTTAGACAGGTTCAGGCCCTCGCGGAGAGGTAATACCCTACGTCCTGTGTTTGGTGGCTAGTATAGCTTGAATCCCAAGTGCCGCAAGCCCTGGAGAATCGATCTCGAGGTGGCTTGAGCTATGAAACAATGGAGATTGTCTATGACTAAAAAGCTTACCTATCAGAGGTCTCCCACTAGGCCTTATATAGGCGACCGGGATAAGGTTACAAGAGTCCGGATCGGTTAACAGATTGATTTCTTAATTAGTTACAACGGATTCCGGGTATGCCGGGCAGGTATTAGTCAATGTCTTATACTCCACGTTGATGAGGCGCCCCCGTGTAGAAGTCGGACTCCGAGTAGTCGGCCCGGCCCGCCCTATGGCCAGAGGGCTGGATTCGTCCTCCTTGATGATACCAGGGTGCCATGTCATCATCACTATATCGTTTAGGAAGAGATATAGTACCATGATCACGAAGGTGAAACCTAGAAGTCGAGGCAAGTGGTTGATCATCAAGACGAGCATCAATAGTACTAGCTAGTATCTCAAAAGAGGTAGAAATGGAAGGCTGGTCTTCAAAGGGAACACGAGGTCAACAACTATAATGGTAAGGAAAAGGTGATATGTCAAGAACTGGAGAAGGAGTGGGGAAAGGTGTATCAGATAATGAAGGCAGAACATAAAAAGGTATCAAGATGTCAGTAGAAGAATCAGAAAGTGACTGAGAGGGAGATAGAGAAAAGAAAAGGAGTTTGGAAGTCATGGAGACTTAGGAATGGAAGAAGTGTAGAAACAGGGACGATCCTCCACAAAGGTGACGTCTCGAGACATGCGAATACGACGAGCAGAGGGATCATAACAACGATATCCCTTATACTCAAGACTATAACCAAGAAAAACACACTCAACTAACTGAGCGATCAACTTAGCGCTCTCGAGGTGCCAAGAGAACATAGAGACTACCTCAGCCCAAACGTGAGAAGGAACAAATGAGGCGATCAAAAGAGTGCAAGTAGTCTCAATGATGTGACGATGTTTATGCTCAGCAACCCCATTTTGAGGGTGGACACCAGGACAAGAAAGCTGAGGGAGAGTATGCTCAAAAGAAAGGAACTGACAAAAGACAATCGACATGTACTCCCCCCGAATCAAAACAAAAAATACATATAGTAGCAGAAAACTGAGTACGAACCATATGGGCAAAAGGTTGTTCTATAGACAACCAATTGAGAACTATATTTCATAAAGTAAATCCATGTACAAATATGACATAATACTTGTGACCACTCCTAGAAGCAAAAGGGGTAGGTCCCCAAACATCAGTGTATAAGATCAAAAGGACAACTAGACATGGAAGTAGTAGTAGGATAGGGGAGTCGTAGCAGCTTGCCAAGCTTACAGCCCGTAGCAGCTTGCCAAGCTTACAGCCCTTACAATCTAATGATGAGTAATACATTAATACCATATACGAGGTAGTATCCGTATACGAATACCCTGGATATCCGGAGCAGCTGACGCAGTGGCCAAGGAATCTAAGAGATAAGGAGTCCCCACGCAATGAGGAAGGGCACCCCTTAAACTAGGAAGTCAATCCCTACGTTTAAGAACATGAAGACAGGGAAGATCATAAAAAAAAGAATCCAGAACAATACACAAGCCTACAGGAGCCTTCAGAGGTTAAGCCCTAGCCATTCCAGAGCTTCAATCTTCCATCCAGCCTCCTCGAGAAGATTCATCGAGTCGTCCAGAACTACTCAAAGAAGGTCCCGACTAGGTCTAGATCCCATCTAGGATAGCCACTAACACATGCTTGTAAGCTACTCGTGATTTAGTATATACCAACAGGACGTAGGGTTATTATCCTAAGAGAGGCCCGAACCTGAATATAAGCCCTTGACCGTGTTCCCCGGTGCTGCTAGACAACGGCCCTAGGGGTCCCTACCCTTTAACAAATCTTTTGTTCACGACAAACGTAAGATCGGCGGTTTACCAAGCGTCGACAGATGGCACCGACCGTGGGGACCTCTTCGGTCGATTTCGTCAAAATAGTGTTGGAGTCAACACAAAGTCCAACAAGATTTACGCACCGGATCGGCTTCTCAGATCAGGGCTTTTATGACGACTTCGCCCGCCCATCCGACCTAGAGCCAATGACCGAGTGCGTAGATTTTGGAAATCAATCTCCTGATGATGACTCGGATAGCGAAGCGGATCGCTTCAGAATCGAGTGTGCCAGGGCTTTCAGTGGCAAGTTGAGACTTTCCAACAACACCGTGACAGGTACTGCAAGCCCCATGTCGGGATTGTCACCTGCGATATCTGATCAGTCACCTGATCATGATCAAACCTTCGAAATCTCTCCTGACGGAGAAGACTTAATGGATCTGGAGCACACATTGAGTAGGGAAGACTCTCGGATAGTCCTCGCAATTGAGGATGGCTCGAGGGATCCTGAAGACCTGGCATGGGATGATGGTGCTGCCAATCCGCAACACAGTGCTAGAAAACCTCCACGAGAAAAGTCACCGGGTATGCCACGTGATAACGTCATTAAACCGGTAGATACAAACACCTCCCAACCTGGAGGAGAAGTGTAGGCTTCAGGAACTGCTCGGAGGCTCTCTGAAGTTCACAACAAGCTGCTGCAACCTCCGATAACTGATCTTGCAACCCCTGATGGAGAACATGGAAATCAATCCCTACGTTTAAGAACATGAAGACCTCCCAGGGAAGATCATCAAAAAAACAGAAGCTAGAACAATACACAAGCCTACAGGAGCCTTCAGAGGTTAAGCCCTAGCCGTCCCAGAGCTTCAATCTTCCATCCAGCCTCCTCAAGAAGATTCATCGAGTCGTCCAGAACTACTCGGAGAAGGTCCCGACTAGGTCTAGATCCCATCTAGGATAGCCACTAACACATCCTTGTAAGTTACTCGTGATTCAATATATACCAACAGGACGTAGGGTTATTATCCTAAGGGAGGCCCAAACCTGTATAAAAACTCTTGTCCGTATTCCCCGGTGCTGTTAGACAATGGCCCCAGGGGTCCCTACCCTTTAACAAATCTTCTATTCACGACAACCGTAAGATCGGCGGTTTACCAATCGTCGACACAATCCAAACTAGAATCAATAGACACGTGACCTAGGATCCTTGAAGAACTAAGGTAGATAGGCGGGAACCACATAAATGTCCCAAACGATGATGCCACAGGGGAAAGGTAGCAGAACACGCAAATCCCAAAGCTGAATCAATGGAGCAAAAGGATGATGATGGTAGACTCGGGTATCAAGAACATAGAGTCGCCCAAGAGAACATCTACGGTGATGGCCAGTACCAAGGAGTGCTTGTGTCCCATGATCCTGCACAAAGCAAGAGGTATCATCAAAACCAATAAAAGAATTCATGCCGGTAAGTTGACCAAAGAAATGAGATTCATAGAGAGCTGAGGCACAAGAGACACATTAGGAATAGTAAATTGAGAAGCGGAAAGAGTGCCATAGTGAGTAACTGAACAGGAAGTGCCATCAGCTGTCTATACACAAGTACCATCTGTAACTGATTGACGTGATGCAAGTTGAGAGACATCAGAAGTCATGTGAAATGAGGCTCCCAAGTCCCATACCCAGGGAGGAGGAGTACCTAGTGTAGGAATAGAAGCGGCTGACACAACAGATAGTTGATGATTCGTCTGTGGCTGAACAGGCACGGTTGCACTTGCTGAAGCTACAAACGCCAGAGGAGCATGAGCCACTGAGGCACTAGTAGCACGCCGATATGCAATAGTCCCCTCAGAAGCACCACACTTGCCCTTAGCTTATACAACAACTCAGAGTACAACTTGAAGCATCTCTGGACATGGTGGCCATTCCTCTTGTAGTGAGAGCAAACAATCTTGCTAAAAGAAGATGTAGCAACAACTCTAGGCTGAGGTCTCACCAATCACAAAGAAGCGAGAACATGTGGGAGAGCCACTGAAGATGTGGCAAGTGAGCGAAGGCGGGTCTCCTCAGCACGCAAGGTTGAGAGTGCCACAACCATAGTGTGAAGCTTGGAGCGACTACGAAGCTGACCTTTGATTTTCTCAAACTCTACTTTGTGTTCTGCTTCTCATGCAACTCCTTAGATGCACACCCCTTGCATTCAGAACAGGCCTTTGGCACATAGAATCAAGCTGTCTCGACAAATGTGTGAGAGAGCTACGAAATTCGCAGTTGACCAGCAGAGGTCGGACTAGCAAAAGGTGGCCACGAGCAGCCAAGAGCTTCAGCTGCGTGACCTCAGCAGCTCGAGAGCTTCGACGGCGCGACCAGCAGCAGGGGCAGCGACCAGGAGCTGAAGGGGCAGTGACCAAGTGCTCATGCGGTGGTGAAGGAGCCCCGATGGCAGCTGTGGATGAGCTTTGGCGACCCAACGAATGAGCACATCAGGAGTTGGCAAGCAGCAGCAAGTGCTGCACAATCGGAGGTGGCACAAATAGGAGAAGAGGAGGAGGTACTCGCCGGAGGGAAGAGACACGTACTCGCTGGAGACCTAGTCAGCGGCAAGCTCGTCGGAGGATATCAACAACGTGAGGCGCTAAGGTTCCTTGCTCTGATACCATCTTACAAGAGGGGAATTCTGAATCTGTGCATGTCTTCCTTAGTGATAATCTGGTATATAGAATACTACATGGGTCTATATGGGCCAATACTACAACAACCTCCGTGACATATATAACACACTTAACGGGTAGAAAGAACTAATTATTTTTAATGTTCTATGAAATTATGGTCCTTGTTATGGGCAGTCAAGGATAGCAAGATATATATGTACAGGCAATATATGCATCTCTCATTTTGGGGGGCAAAGAACGACCACAAATTATCGACGGAGGCACAGCTTGAAGTGAAAGAAAACAGTGGATGTATATTTTCTGTCAGCTTTTGAAACTGTTGTCTGTAAGTGGACGCAGAGACATTTTGAGGGCATGTAGGCATGTGAGGATATCGGGATACCACTCTGTCTAGTTAGTCGGGGCATTCCAAAATTTACATATTTGGTGGAAATTTGCAAACTTTAGTGGATTTAAATTCGTAGTCCTCTGCAAATTTTAGTGGACTTAAATTCGTAGCCAGGGAGGATTTGCATGGTCCTCCCCATGGTCCAAAAGTTGCAGTTATGTCCATCTATGCTTCAAGGATTTTATTTGCCTTGGATGTTATTTAGTTCACTTCATTAAGCATGGTTACATCGCATAGCTTACTTGGCCCTTTTTATCTTCAATTGCTAGCTCCGTCTTCACAGCTTTATCATACCGTTGTTTTTCCATTTTTTATGCGGGAAAAGGCAGAACATATATTAATCAGAAACACGGTTACGTTCGTCCTGGATCAAACTCAGAATAGGACCTGGACCTGACCCCAACCAAACTACCATATGTCTCTCAACACAGACAATCCTGGCAAGCTCATGACTTACAATATTCTGGCCACGCCTAATCTGATGATCAAGATCTCGCGCCCTGTTCAAATCATATGTTTCACTGCATCAATCGTGCTGGCATACTGCGAATGGTCCAGCCCATCAGCGGTAAGCAAAGACACCGTTACACCACAATCAGACTCCATTAAGATGGGGCACTGGCTCCATTGTAAGGCCAGGGTGAGACCCTCCATGCAAGCAAGGAGTTCCGCCTCTAAAGCATCTAAACGATGCCGAAGCTCTTTACAGGAGGAGAAGATGATGGCCCTATTATGATCACAGAGCACCATGCCTACACCCGCCGCACCGGAGGGTGCTACAAACGAGCCATCCACTTCCATGTTCTATACTCGACCAAATTGAAATTGTCTGGATACTTTCAGCATGTAAAGATATTTTGAGACTAAGTGAGATGAAGTATTTAAGACACGTTATACGGCCTGTAAAGCAGTAAATGATCTGTTGAAAGTATGTGCAGGAGCAACACCAACCCTCTTACTATTTCCTGAAGCCATTCTGCTTAGATGGGATGAAATTTTCAAAACAAGAACATAACCAAAATCAAGTGCATGCATATATTGCCTGCGCAAGAGGATAAAGAAGAACGACAGGTTAAGAGGGAGGTGTTCTATGCAATACCAACTACTTCATTACCAGCGGAAAACATAACTTCTCAACCGTTGAATTTGTTCATTTAGTCCAGGAAGTAGACTGGTAGAGAAAAGTAGTTGTAACCACATCGGTCACGTGGTACCATCTAGGGCCCGTTAACCGTGGGTGGTGGTCAGTTTCGTACCGCAGTGCTTTTTTTTTCAGTGCTTCTTGTTTGGAAAATATGTATTATACATCTGTAGTCTGATTTTTATTCTTGGTAGGATGATTTTGTATTATAGAAAAAATATTTTATAAAAAAGATATTTCTATCGTACGAAATTTGTTACATGAAAATGTATCTGAAATAATATTACCGTAGTACAATTTTAATTCTGCTTATGTAAAAGAACAGTATTATGATAGTTTTTCTAATATGTTTTTACGGTAGTCCGAGCCTATACTAGATTAGACTACTGATCTCTGGTTCTTCCTCTCTCTTTTTTTCTACCACGGTGATGTGCAAAAAAGGGGCTCATGGTTTGGGCAGCGGGAATAAGACAGAGGATCAGGAACTAGGGAATAGAGTAATTGCATTCTTGAATGCTTGATTAATCTGGATGGCGCAGTCGCCCCAATATAGTCGGGTTCTAGAACCTTACAAACCAATCTTACATAATAACTTGATCTAAAATTACAACTCGTTGAATTTAAAAGAAGACTTGGGGAGCTCATCTCTTATGCGGTTTGGAGGCGCAGCTCGGGACGGCTAGAGGGAGTCGGCAAAGCACTGCAGGGGTAGGTCGAAAATGCCTAAGATCAGTCATAACCTTCTCTTTGCAAGACTTGCTTCATCCAGCAGCTATAAAATAACCCATGCATCTACATATATCTTGGAGACAAGGGAGATGCATGCAAATTAAGAAGAGAACCATAAAAGAGGTGTGAACATGTGTAGTATCTTGCTTGCATCTTGTGCTGTTTGACGGTTTTGAGTTCATCTTATTTAAATTACTAGCTATTCAGACGAGAAAAAGCTATGAGTTTGGAGATTATTAGTATGTGAATGGTAGGTATCGGGATGATAAAACACAAAGCGTGGATGTGCGCGCTCCAGCTGGGAAATCATCCCGGTGTCGCTCATGAAGATAGAACACCGTTCTGGTCTCCGTCTCCGAGATGCATCTGTAGGCGTGGGGTAGAAACTTGGTAACTTACCTACCCGTCAAAATTTGATCGCATGCATGTGTGGTTGATCACAAGCTCGGTGTTAGAACCACGCGGTGATGCGTTTAATCTACATACATGTACTTGTAATTTTGGTAGGTTTGCAATATAAGTGTGGACTTTCTACCTAGTGGGCATTAAACTCCCTTCATCCATCGTTATATTTTGAGATTCACATATTTTATGTCTCTCCATTCTCTGGGATAAACCAATTTGTATTTAGTCTATACAAATTCATTGCTACGATGTTAGAAATTGAAAATGAATTAACTATTAAGTGATAGTCGAATCTAGACTATATTAATCATATTCTGGACATGACAGGCCTGTAAAATTAGATTTATGAAGATGTGAAATAAGTGTGTGTTACAATGAATATGGCGAAAATATATGAATCTCAAAGCACAAATTAATATTAGATCTAAGAGTGGTATAGCCTACGGAAGGCAAGAGCATATTTCCTTTACAACATAGTTGTGAAATTTTAGAATATCAGCAGCTAATGCAATTTTTAACATTGTACGAAATCTAATTATAATAAGTTTTTAATCGCTACAGTTTGGGTTGACGAAGTTCGTAGCTGATCTCATCTGCCTACGTACTACTATTGGATCAACATATGCTAGCATGGCAAATTAAGCAAAATGGTTAATCACAGGGAAGAGTGAAGTGCACTCTTTGTCCCCGAACTTGTCCTTAGTACTCAAGTATGTCCCAAAACTCTCAAAATATATATTCGCTTCTTGTTTAGGTTGGTCATCACTGGTCCAAAAACATCCAACTCAGCTTACTGCGCCTGCGTGGCCCCATGACGTGGCTGTATGATTGCAAATAACCCCTCAAATATTTTAAATCACTCATTTTTTCCATCCCTCTCAGAATAACGCATTAACCAAGAATAATCACGTCAATTTTTACAAGCATTTCACTGGCAGACAAATGAGGCCAGAATTGTTCAACACCTCAGCATCTGGTGTAGAAGTATAGAATTATATACCAAAACAAGTTTGATGTTCAATGATATATCTGGTATAGAAGTATAGAACAATTTCAATTGTATGTCTAGTATCGAGACGCGCCACCTTCTCGTTCCTCTGCGTCCTTCACAAACGAGAGGGGATGCAGATGGCATTGCAGATCAAGCGAGGGATAAGGATGCACACAAGTGGGAGCGACAGGGAGAGGAGGAGGAGGGCACAGGGCGCCGAAGCCCTAGGCTTTGGGCCACGTCACAGTCACAGTCGAACCATTGTAACATTGGGGTTGTTTCATGTTTCAACCTGCTATCTCCGAAAGTAAAATGATGTCGCGTAAAGCTGCATAAACACTACTAATCTGAAGAACTTGTTGTCTGAATTCTTTCAGCAATAACTGGATGTGATTTTTCTTAATTCTTTATGCAACGGTGGGATGGGATTTTTCAACACAACAGGTGACTAAAATCCAATAAATACTGGCATCGGACTATTGTCTGAACAAGTACTCTTCAACAGTGCACACGGTAAAACCCACAGAAGGAAGGTACGAAACTACGAATGTATACCAATGTGCATCAACTTAATTACGGAATACTTTAGTTCCTTAGGAGTGCCATTAACTGTGATAAGCATTAACGAATAATTAATATTTTTATAATGATGAATACACATGACACGAGGACATGCAGCGCAGCAGCAGGTAGAGAACTTCACTCCTCATCACTCTTGCTAGGATGCTGGCCATATATACATCCAAGGCTTCATGCCTGCATCGAGCAGCTATAAAAATGGCATATATATGCGCCACGAGAACTCTTATTTGGAAGGAAATGGAAAGGATAAATAAAGGTTGCTAAAGAAGAGAAGTCTTGCCGGTGTTGATAAATAGAGTAGCTTGGCTTGTGTTGTTAGATGGTTTTTAATTTTCTTCCTAAAATGTTCCTAGCTAGTAGTCAGATGAACAAGAACGAAGAAACATTGGGGAGTATCAGCATGGGAATGGTATGCGTCAGGATACCAATGAAAGCAAAAGGATATAGACGGCACTTGCAGACCATAACCAAACAACAGAAACGAGTTGACTTATGGAGAGCCATTAGCGATTTTAGTGGTCATGGGCATGCGGAAGAAGTCGTCCACCTGCGAAAGAAGTCGTGGGTCGAGTCTTCTACTCCTCTCAAGATACGAATGTGGATCATGTCAGCGAAATAATTTAACAATTTGACGTACCTTTGAGGAGGGGGACCAGACCCTTTCATAAAACACCAGGCCAGCATCCCATCAAGCCTCCAAGTCGTTCAACAACCGTGAGATTTGGACTTAGCAAAAGGGATAACCAACCACAAAATAAGCCTTATCTCCAACAAACAACATCTTGGTTGGTTCACCACAATAGAATATATGCTTACGTTCTCCCACTTGGTGCATCCAAAACAAGATACATATACCTTGGTCCTTCAGTGAGCTAAACAAGGTACTTTGGTATCTACCAAGTAACCCTTAAAGTTTAACTCTTTATCTTGGTCCTTCACGGAGCTAAAGATACAGAACTATATATATGAACTATAGAAGAAGTTCTCTATCAGTTCAGAGGTATCATTCTATAATCACCATACAATTATCTCAATTTAGCATAGCACTTAATATTGGTATCGAAACAATACGAATGAGTTCGGGAGAAAATTCTCATTCAAACAGGAAAAAGAAACGGAAACCTATTAACTGGTCCAACTTTCAACTTGTACAAGCAAAATAAGTATGAAAGTACAACTTTATTGTGGGAGATAATGTAAACTACATATCAAAAGAGGCAGATAGACCCATATCAAAGACACGCTCTACATAGAGCTTAGGTCCCAAGCCTTTAGTTAATGGTCTGCCACCATGGGCATGGCATTTATGTGCTCCAAAGAAATCAGCTGATTAGTGATCTTCTCTCTCACGAGAAGAAACTTGTTGTCCAAATGTTTACCACCATCTGACATTTTCTTGTCATTAGCAGAAGCAACTGAACTTTATTATCACAATATATCTTGATAGGACGAGCAATAGTGTCCACAATCCGCAAGTCAGTGATAAAAATTTTAGGCAGATCGCCTGAGAAGTGGTATAAAATTTCTTAGCCAGATCGCCTAAGAAGTGGTATAATCACTTTGCTTCTCACTCTTCCATGACACGGCTCCACCAGCTAGCAAAAAAATGTACCATTTTATTGACTAGGTGTTTTGGGTAGCTTGGTGTATTTGAGTTACAAGACTTGGTTCTTATGATAATTATTTGTACATCTTATAAACTCTAATATTTGGTGACATGAATGATTATATTTTGCTATAGTGACATGGTTGTATGCTCATTATCATAATTTGTATACGATATGCCTTGTTTATGCCATTTCACATAGTAGCACATAGTTCCTTTTGTCATATGCTATATTGTACACTATACACGTCCACAAATCCTTAGATATAGGGGGGCTCTTCACATTTTCACCTTAATATATGCATTTGCATTTAAAGACAATTCAAATAATGTGCATCTTTACGACGAGCTCTCATTATATCATAGGACCCAAAACAATGCTCTTTATATTTAAAATTGAAGTTTTAGTCGTGTTGCTATTAGTCACCAAAAAGGGGGAGATTGAAAGTATATCTTGCCCCCAAGTGGATTTTGATGATTAACGATAAAACAATTAAGAAACTAATGCGTGCATCAAGTGTGACCAGGTATTTTAGTCCCAAAGCAGCAGTAAAACCAGCATTGGTGACCTCCTAAAAAGTTCTAAGAAAAGGCAGCTTGAAGAAATAAAGATTAAGGAGAATTTTGTAGCATTTTTAGTGGTTCAAGAAATCACATTGAATTTAAGGAAAGTCGTACTATTAAGGGAGCTTAAACCTGGAAGTTGGTGAGAGTGTCTTGCAATGTTCAGCTAGGAACCAATTTCTAAATCTAAAGAGTCATTTGAAATCTCTTCATACACACTCTTTCTGGAAATGTCGGAACATCCGGGTTTGATGTCAGAACATCTGAGTTTCACTTCTCTGTGAAGAGTCAGGTAACTTGGACCCTCCAAGTTGCCTTTTCTGTCTCTGTTCTTTTGGATGGTCGAACATCCATGATTTCTTGGAACCTCTGAATTTCGGTACTAGAAATGCCTAAGTCCGTTTTCCTTGAAAGTTGGATCCCCCATAGTTTTCCCGGAGCCTTCGTGAACTTGTTCTGGATTTATCTTTTGAAATCTCGGAAGGTCCGAGTGCAATGTCGGAACCTCCGGCAATTCTTTTCGACCACGCCTTGGTAAGGCCATTCTTTATCCCAGAGGGTCTAGGAGTCGAAACCTTCGAGTTTGTATGGGAAGTTCTAAGATCAGTCATTCAAAGTACCAATTGCTTTCAAATGTCGGAACCTTCATCTGGGAAGTTTTGAGTTCTTCTATTTTTCTTCAAATGACTAGTTTTTTAGGGGTTGACTATATATACCCCCAAGCCTCTTTTCTCAAGATAATTCTTTGCCAATTCTTCCTCTACTCCCCTGAGTGCTACTCCACATTTTCTTAAGCCCAAGTTGTCATCCTTGTGAGAAAATATTTGAAAGACAGATATTGAGCCATAGTTGAGCATCAAGTAAGAGTTCATCTCCAAGCCAAATTGATTGAAGCATGTTACTCTTGGAGATTAGCGTCTCCTAGATTGCTAAGAATTGCTTGGGAGCCTTCAAAGTTTGTGAAGAGCCCCAAGAAATTTGTGAGGGTTTGGAACCCGCCTATCGCCTTGTGAAGAGCTGCCACAAGAGAAGAGAAGCTTCGCATTAGCAAGCTTCTTAAGGAAATAGCACAATTCTGTGCCGGCTTCAATCATAAGATCAAGCTTCCTCAACAGGCTCCTATCGCTAAAGGCTCGAATTTCGATAATAAATCTTGTGCCTCTTCTGGTTGTTTCCTTGCACTTCTTCATACTAGTTTTATTACTTGTTTTGATCACTAACATGCTAGGTTTTGCTTAGGACTTCTTAGTGTTATGGAGATGCTTATATAATGTCACGGACCCGGGATCCACATATGATTAGGGGAACGCGAAGTCGCCAAGGACCGAAGGACTCGTCAGCCCGGTGGCACGGTACCTGCGCCGTACGCACCAAGGCGGAACGGTCCGACACCCGCCACGTGCGAGCCGGCCGGAAGCGACCAATCTTCCCCAAACCACATACAGATCCCTGATCCAGTGAAGGGGTAATACCGCGTGATAAGTCTGCGCTCCGCGATAGTCATAGGAGGACTAGAGCCCGGGATATGCATCCCCTCAACCTAACCTAGCCACGAAGTGCGAACTCTGGGAGTTCCAGCTCTGCTCTGCCGTCAGCGCGAGGCGTGACGGTCGTAGGAGACTTAGCGAGTACGGGATGAATCCCCTGGATTGACTCAACCCAAAGCTACACAGGACTAGTGGTTCGCTCACCTCTGCCATCACGAAACGCAATCCTAGCACACAATACTACCGCTGCACCGTTGCCCACATACTTCATCACATACACGCATTGTACATGGGCAACTCGGATAACAACTCGGATATAACAACAAAGCTCTACAAATACCATATTAATAGTAACTGTCCACGATGGGACAACACCTTACATCCTTCGGCCATAACCGAAAACATATCCGAGTACGGAGAAGTTAAACGACAGCGGAAACAAGGTAAATGAGTCCCACAGCGGTTCAGTGACCGCTGACCCAAAAGCTACAATCTAACCCATGAGTCGAACACAACCGAGGAAACGCAATTTCAGGCATCATCGAAATAATCTTCGACCACTGGCTCACCTGCAAGCTCCAGGAGTAACCTGGGTGAGTACGATCGTACTCGCAAGACTTATTCGTGCTTGATTAAATGTCCTACTCATACTAGTACAACAGTAATTAAACATGACATAACTCAAGCTGAAAGATACAAGCATACAAATATCTCATTGACAGAAGGAGGTCAATCATAGATAATAAATCACAGCTCAAAATTCACACATTTCCACGAATGGACATAGGGGCACTCACTTGCCAATTTCACACTTCAATGAATAAACAACATGGCACTCACTTGCCAATTACACACTTCGATGAATAAACAACAGGGCACTCACTTGCCATTTCCCACTCACTTGGGATAACCTAGATCGCAACATTGACAATGGATGGATATAGAGGCACTCACTTGCCAACTATACATCTCGAAAGATAGGCAACATGGCACTCACTTGCCACTTCCCACTCACTTGGGACAGCCCCCATCGCACATTGACAACGAGCCATCATGGCACACATTCACTTAATCTCTCGGATCGTTACCGGCAATACATCCCCATGGAAATAACCAGTGCTCTTCACCCGGAGGTAGCTAGTCTCCACGTGATCGAGGCTTACCATACGCAACGTCCATGGCAGAGATTTCCGCTAACGTCCACGCGGTGATAAGGGAAATACTACGAGCGGAATCACCTCAGGATGATAGACCCTACCAACCGTATCCGTCGAACGGAATCACCTCAGGATGGCGGAACCAACCGTATCCGTCGAGCGGAATCACCTCAGGATGGTAGAACCTACCAACCGTATCCGTCGAGCACACCCTCGGCTCTCACACCTCACTTAAGTAGATTCAAGTTATTAGAGGAACTAAATTAATTCCCAGCCATCGCTGGACACAACTGGCAGCACATCCTAATATGCTAGTTTTACCAAACTAAACCACACATTCTAAGCAACAATCTACACATCCACAGATAACCAAGTAAAGTATATAAGTAACGATGCAAAGATGCAACAAGCTCTGCTTGCCTGATTCGGGTTGTTCCTGGTCTTGCGGGGAGCTGTAAACCGGGTGACGATGGATAACGTATCCACTAGCGTTTGTGAGGAAATCCAAAGCAGCCAAACTCCAATAAGAAGCAAACAACCTCTAGGAAGGAAAGAGACAAGTCTAAGGAACTATTGCGAACATTACAAAAATGCATGCGATGCAACTATGGTGGATTAAAACGAAGATATACAATTACATAGGCAGGTTAATATTCATTTCAGATTTTTGGGTTAGTTTTAGTGGTATTATAACTTTAATCATGAATGCACTTAGCACATGGATGCATGCATGGGTACAATATGCACGAAGGAGATAGGTTTTAACTCTATAATTAGGGTTAGGGCTCAGTTGATCGATTCGTTGTCATAGGTGGGAGCATGGGGTCGCGATTGTTTTCTGACTGTTAGGCGAATTGTGATACTAGTATTTTAAGTTTGGCTGTTAAGCTAGATTCTCTAGGACTCTTTTTGTATTTTTCTCAGTAAAGAAAAGAATTTAACTAATTTCACAATTAGCTGGGTGGGTGGGGTTAGCAGATGGCAAGAGGATCCACGTTTGGCCTAGGTTGACTGGTTAACCTAGATCGGTCAATGGACCCTGTTCATCGTTCGTTCACATTTCCTTTTTCTCAATCCGTGTTAATGGAATATAACTATGATTATCTCATCCATTAACCAATAGATTCATTAGGTATTGGCTTGATTTCCAATTAGGAGTACTACTTATCTAGTTGTTGGTACAAGGTGTTAAGCATAGCATTTCAGGTTTAACCTTTTTAGAGACGACATGAGCTGTACATTTAAATGGCATGGTCGTCGACGATTTTATACAACACAGATGCAACCAGGTTGATATGGCCATTCCAATTAACCGAAGATGCAAGCCCTAACTTAACGAACTCAGGACAGCAGGGGTGTTTTGGCCGTATCTCACAAATGGTTTATCAGAAATGGGCAATTGTATTAAAAATCTGTTATCACTGAACTTAGGTCTAGTCATTAATCATGGCGGATGGATTATAATCACGTCGATTTCCTTTACCCTTTATTTTTCCTATGGCTAGGTGATGGTTCGTGCATGTCATAAAGATCTGATTTCTTCTCTTGTCACTTAAGCTCTAGCATGCCCAGTATTTAAAGTTTACTTGCAAGCATAAGTTGTTAGTGTAGTAGTTACATTCGTCATGCATATCCATTGTTAGCACTTTTGAGTGACGATTGTACATCCATCGATTTCTAACCTTAACTAGCTTATGATTAGCATATGTTAATCAGATATCTTTGCCAACTTGTACTCGGACCGAGGATGTTAATTTAGACTTTAGATTAGTGGGTATTTAAATGTCATATACTCGTCAAAGAATTGAGGGCGCCTTTTCCAACAGAACCAGCCAAAACTAACCATGAGCTATTAAACTTGATCATCAGCACCTTAAGCATATACACATCTAATTGCATGCTATCCTTTGAGCTGGACATACACATATCAGCGACTAATCGAGCTACCCGACATGTTAGTTAGTTATGGTACATTAACTAATCTGCCGACATGGAGTCAGGTGGGACAAACAGACCTAAGTCGTAGCAGCACATAGCTTAATTAGCAGATAGATGTAAACCAATAAACTGAGCAATTGTCAGCCTAATCACTTTTTTGCTCGGAAGGACTAATGCAATGGTGGTGGTCACCTCAACCTGCTAGAAAATGCGCCGGAGTCGGGGTGTTGAAGGCGGCGAGGGACAAACCACGGCGTCAGTGGTGGAGCTCCAGTCGGTGGGGTTGATGCCGGGTAGTGGAGGCCAGCGGCGCAGCAGAGGACTGGCGGTGGCGGCTTGCCGCGCCGGTGGAGCAAAGGCCGACGGGAAGAGGGGCCGAGCTGGGGCGGCGTGGAGGAGCCACGGCCGGCGGTGGATCTGGTGACGTGGGAAAGCCGGCGGCGGGACTTTTGGGAGAAGGCCGCGGTGAGCTGGGCTGGCCAACGGGAGAGCTCGGAGGAGAGGCGGCGGCCTAGCCCGACGGCAAGGGCGGCGGGCGGCAGGTGAGCAAGGGGAGGCGAGCTCGGGCTGGAGCCCTTCAGCGACTGAGCGGCGGCGTGTGGCCTGCTCGGCCGGTGGCAGTGCGGCGAGAGCAGTGCGCGGGGGCGGAGGAGGCATGGGTGGCCGGCGGGGTGAAGGTGGTGGGCGGTGGCGCCCGCGGGCTGCTCGGCCGGGATGATGGTGAGGAACGGCGGCGCACGGAGAGCGGAGGGGGAGCGGCACTGGGCAGAGGCGGCGCCGTCCAGAGGAGACCCGCCGTGTGGGCGCGCGGCGCGGTGGGGGAAGGAGGCACGGGGATGGCAGCGGCGCAGCCTGGATCTGGTGGCTTGGGGAGGTGGGGAATAGGAGGTCTGTGGAGACTTGGTGAAGGAGAAGAAAATAAAATGAAGAATGGCCGGCTGCTGCTGCGTAAGGAAAAAGGGCACTGCAGGGGGGAGGCATGCTCGCCAGGTGGAGCAAGGTGCTGCCACGGGTGGGGAAGAGAAACCTGCACGCGGGTGAGGAAAAACAAAAGCTGCTGGGTGGGACCCACGGGACAGAAGAGATCTCTATTTTATTTGTTTCTGCTCTTTGCTGTGTTAAAGCTAAGTTCACTAGGGTTTCAAAAATGAAATCTGAATTCTACGCACCTGAATCATTCCTCCAAATATTTTCCACAAACATTGGATCTGAGGTTAATAAGGTAGTTAACCTTTAAACGCAATATTTTGTTTATTTTGGAGGAGATGAAATCCGTTCAACGAGTTCTACTTGACTTGGACAAATCGGTGGAGGATTAAACTAGTTGGAACATATACAAATTTTGAATCGCGGGTTTTTAGTGGCATAGGTATCACTGTTTTATTTCACATTAACCATAAAGTCGCGAGTTAGGGTTTTTAATCGGAGTTGTATTTTAAGAGTCTAAATGCATGCATAAGATGAGAAGAAACCAATTTATTCACGACAATCCTTGCCGATCTCTTGTCTTAAGGTTTGGTCGCTACAAAACCTACCCCCCTTAAAAGAATCTCGTCCCGAGATTCCTACGGTAAAGAAGCGAGGAAGGGGTGTTCAACTTGCAGCAAGACGTTGACGTGATGCCAAGCTGTAGATAGTGAGAAAGCAAAATGACTTATCGACTTTTATACTAGTTCCGGAAAGAGAAACCAGATCAGAGTATCATTCTTGGAAATGGCTTCTACCGTGTTTTAGCTTTAATAGGCTCTACACTTGGTTGAAAGGAGAGGCAGAGGTGGAACGAGCAGTGGCAACTAAGAGGTGTTGCAAGGATCAATGGTCTTGCAACTCAGAATTCAAGATTGTTGGTTTGAGTGAGAGGAACTGGTATGAGCGAATGATCATAGCTCAAGTGTAGAATTGAGGAGAGGGCGGAAATAGGATTCCGAAGTAACAGAAATGTACGGTCATGATACGAGGGCAATTCCGGATCATCCAACACTTTAGAAACTTAACTGGTTAAGGTGGAATGGAACATCTTTAAGATTGGTCGGAGGTTTCGTTCAATCTTGCTAGCAAGGTTTATTGGATGAAAATGGTTTGGATGTATCACACTGTACAGATGATAGTTCAAAATTGTCGGGATTGAAGAACAGTTCCGTACCGCACTTAGCGCCATCAACGAGGAGGTGATCAGGCTCCCTATTGACGTGCTAACATGGGCACAAAAACGTTCGAGAATACCGAATGCCTGGCATCAATTCTGAATAATCTATCATGTACAGATTCACATCCTTGAGGTAAAACAAGATATTATGAGATTGGTCTTGAACTTCCTTCAATCCTGCTAAGGAGGGGGAAGGGAAAGGGCTGACCCAAAGCTTAGATCCATGCTCATTCAGTCAAGGGAGTAAAAGAAGACCGAGATTAGATATGTGAGACAAGTAGTCTTGGACCATATACCATTTTCCCACAAAGAGATAAAGAAAAGCATTGGCCCACTTGAAAGAAGGCAGAAGAATCTCTTGAGATCAGAGGTGCAACTTCTTATGGAGCGCAAATTTTGGTTGAGGAGTATGGCAATAGGCATTCTTCTGATTTAAGTCAGGGGGATAAGACCAACAGTTGAGTCGTCAGAGATTCAGGGGATTAGCTTAAGCTTGGAGAAGTTGATCCTCCAACATAATCACGAGAGGTGAGGACTTACAAACTTCTTTAGATGAATTTAGGGGCAACTAAAGAGAGTCCGTAAGAAAGTTTCTTGGGAGGGGGAAGGCGGATAACCACGTCCAAGAGCAGAAAGGAGTTAGAACCTGAACAATTGGTGGGCTGATCTTACCGTTCACTTACACTGAAATGGACGAAAGAACTGTTGTTTATTTGAGATGCTACCTAAGTATGGAAGGAGGGAACTGTTGATTATCACTCACTTGACTCGGGTATGATAGTCAAGCTATCAAAATGCCTTAGAACGCAAGATTGGATTAAGAGGGATATGCTCGTAGTCGCAGGGAGAAATGCCATGGTGCTCAAATCAATCCTTTAGCATGTAGAATTCAACTATTTCACCAAGACATCTTTCTAAAGACAGATCAGTACTTTAGCAATTTCCTATAGGAAAATCGAATTCCAAAGATCATCTACCTAACCTATAAGTATTACCTTAATGGTAATCCAACATTTATCCTTGCCCATAATCATTTTCTATTAATCCTCCATCTATAGACTTCATTTTTGTCTCATCCACTAGTATTCAAAATCTTCATTATTAATCATATTCCACCGATCCAACAATTTATCTAAGTCCCTTCATCTATTACTCCTGATTATTTCCAAATCCAATAGTAGTGTTGCCATCTATACGTCTTCTATCGTATCACCTGCCAACTCATAATTATCCAAGCCCAACGGCAATACTTCTAATTTCACCAATATCCAATGACTAAACCAATCTTCGGATCTATTATAATTATTGGCACCAACAGCGACCTAAGGTCCTTATCACTAGAGACCTATGAATACATTAGATCCTCCGATAAGGCTTATGTCATGAACCGCCAATGATCCATTCGTCTTTGATGCTAAGTCATTAATCATAATCAATTGGTCTGGTAATCAATCTCTACTTCTGTCCATCACTTTTTCATTTAAAATCAATGTCAAGGAAATTATCTAGTAGCAATAATTAATTACTTTGCTAAATCAATTAATTCTTCGCACTCCATTGCATCTCCTATTAATCCAACTCATTTAGGTTAACCCACCGAGATTCATATACTATCTCTGATCTTACTCCAACTTCCAAAGGGTATTTGCTAATACTATGACTTTTGACCTAGAAATTAGTCCAACAATTTCCTATAATCCAATCAAAATCCAAGATTTACATAGCCCTATAATCCAAATAAACTTATTATTCATCTACTCCTTTCTCAAATTTTTATTTTCAGCATGACTCTGATCTCGAAAACATCATCCTATACAATTTTAGGGTTAGAGAGGATAGGGTTAACCACACAAGGAAAACAAATGCAATAGAGGAGAACATTCAGAACTAAGAGCGATGAGGTTAAGGAATAAAAAGCAAGCTACTTATTAAATTTAAACATAGGGTTTAGTTTTGCAATTAGTTTTCTCGACATTGCCGAGTCCTATCTAACGACCACCTGCAATTGGCTTCCTACGGTCAGCTCGGCTCTGATACCAAGCTGTCACGGACCCGGGATTCACATATGATTAGGGGAACGCGAAGTCGCCAAGGACCGAAGGACTCGTCAGCCCGGTGGCACGGTACCTGCGCCGTACGCACCAAGGCGGAACGGTCCGACACCCGCCACGTGCGAGCCGGCCGGAAGCGACCAATCTTCCCCAAACCACATACAGATCCCTGATCCAGTGAAGGGGTAATACCGCGTGATAAGTCTGCGCTCCGCGATAGTCATAGGAGGACTAGAGCCCGGGATATGCATCCCCTCAACCTAACCTAGCCACGAAGTGCGAACTCTGGGAGTTCCAGCTCTGCTCTGCCGTCAGCGCGAGGCGTGACGGTCGTAGGAGACTTAGCGAGTACGGGATGAATCCCCTGGATTGACTCAACCCAAAGCTACACAGGACTAGTGGTTCGCTCACCTCTGCCATCACGAAACGCAATCCTAGCACACAATACTACCGCTGCACCGTTGCCCACATACTTCATCACATACACGCATTGTACATGGGCAACTCGGATAACAACTCGGATATAACAACAAAGCTCTACAAATACCATATTAATAGTAACTGTCCACGATGGGACAACACCTTACATCCTTCGGCCATAACCGAAAACATATCCGAGTACGGAGAAGTTAAACGACAGCGGAAACAAGGTAAATGAGTCCCACAGCGGTTCAGTGACCGCTGACCCAAAAGCTACAATCTAACCCATGAGTCGAACACAACCGAGGAAACGCAATTTCAGGCATCATCGAAATAATCTTCGACCACTGGCTCACCTGCAAGCTCCAGGAGTAACCTGGGTGAGTACGATCGTACTCGCAAGACTTATTCGTGCTTGATTAAATGTCCTACTCATACTAGTACAACAGTAATTAAACATGACATAACTCAAGCTGAAAGATACAAGCATACAAATATCTCATTGACAGAAGGAGGTCAATCATAGATAATAAATCACAGCTCAAAATTCACACATTTCCACGAATGGACATAGGGGCACTCACTTGCCAATTTCACACTTCAATGAATAAACAACATGGCACTCACTTGCCAATTACACACTTCGATGAATAAACAACAGGGCACTCACTTGCCATTTCCCACTCACTTGGGATAACCTAGATCGCAACATTGACAATGGATGGATATAGAGGCACTCACTTGCCAACTATACATCTCGAAAGATAGGCAACATGGCACTCACTTGCCACTTCCCACTCACTTGGGACAGCCCCCATCGCACATTGACAACGAGCCATCATGGCACACATTCACTTAATCTCTCGGATCGTTACCGGCAATACATCCCCATGGAAATAACCAGTGCTCTTCACCCGGAGGTAGCTAGTCTCCACGTGATCGAGGCTTACCATACGCAACGTCCATGGCAGAGATTTCCGCTAACGTCCACGCGGTGATAAGGGAAATACTACGAGCGGAATCACCTCAGGATGATAGACCCTACCAACCGTATCCGTCGAACGGAATCACCTCAGGATGGCGGAACCAACCGTATCCGTCGAGCGGAATCACCTCAGGATGGTAGAACCTACCAACCGTATCCGTCGAGCACACCTCGGCTCTCACACCTCACTTAAGTAGATTCAAGTTATTAGAGGAACTAAATTAATTCCCAGCCATCGCTGGACACAACTGGCAGCACATCCTAATATGCTAGTTTTACCAAACTAAACCACACATTCTAAGCAACAATCTACACATCCACAGATAACCAAGTAAAGTATATAAGTAACGATGCAAAGATGCAACAAGCTCTGCTTGCCTGATTCGGGTTGTTCCTGGTCTTGCGGGGAGCTGTAAACCGGGTGACGATGGATAACGTATCCACTAGCGTTTGTGAGGAAATCCAAAGCAGCCAAACTCCAATAAGAAGCAAACAACCTCTAGGAAGGAAAGAGACAAGTCTAAGGAACTATTGCGAACATTACAAAAATGCATGCGATGCAACTATGGTGGATTAAAACGAAGATATACAATTACATAGGCAGGTTAATATTCATTTCAGATTTTTGGGTTAGTTTTAGTGGTATTATAACTTTAATCATGAATGCACTTAGCACATGGATGCATGCATGGGTACAATATGCACGAAGGAGATAGGTTTTAACTCTATAATTAGGGTTAGGGCTCAGTTGATCGATTCGTTGTCATAGGTGGGAGCATGGGGTCGCGATTGTTTTCTGACTGTTAGGCGAATTGTGATACTAGTATTTTAAGTTTGGCTGTTAAGCTAGATTCTCTAGGACTCTTTTTGTATTTTTCTCAGTAAAGAAAAGAATTTAACTAATTTCACAATTAGCTGGGTGGGTGGGGTTAGCAGATGGCAAGAGGATCCACGTTTGGCCTAGGTTGACTGGTTAACCTAGATCGGTCAATGGACCCTGTTCATCGTTCGTTCACATTTCCTTTTTCTCAATCCGTGTTAATGGAATATAACTATGATTATCTCATCCATTAACCAATAGATTCATTAGGTATTGGCTTGATTTCCAATTAGGAGTACTACTTATCTAGTTGTTGGTACAAGGTGTTAAGCATAGCATTTCAGGTTTAACCTTTTTAGAGACGACATGAGCTGTACATTTAAATGGCATGGTCGTCGACGATTTTATACAACACAGATGCAACCAGGTTGATATGGCCATTCCAATTAACCGAAGATGCAAGCCCTAACTTAACGAACTCAGGACAGCAGGGGTGTTTTGGCCGTATCTCACAAATGGTTTATCAGAAATGGGCAATTGTATTAAAAATCTGTTATCACTGAACTTAGGTCTAGTCATTAATCATGGCGGATGGATTATAATCACGTCGATTTCCTTTACCCTTTATTTTTCCTATGGCTAGGTGATGGTTCGTGCATGTCATAAAGATCTGATTTCTTCTCTTGTCACTTAAGCTCTAGCATGCCCAGTATTTAAAGTTTACTTGCAAGCATAAGTTGTTAGTGTAGTAGTTACATTCGTCATGCATATCCATTGTTAGCACTTTTGAGTGACGATTGTACATCCATCGATTTCTAACCTTAACTAGCTTATGATTAGCATATGTTAATCAGATATCTTTGCCAACTTGTACTCGGACCGAGGATGTTAATTTAGACTTTAGATTAGTGGGTATTTAAATGTCATATACTCGTCAAAGAATTGAGGGCGCCTTTTCCAACAGAACCAGCCAAAACTAACCATGAGCTATTAAACTTGATCATCAGCACCTTAAGCATATACACATCTAATTGCATGCTATCCTTTGAGCTGGACATACACATATCAGCGACTAATCGAGCTACCCGACATGTTAGTTAGTTATGGTACATTAACTAATCTGCCGACATGGAGTCAGGTGGGACAAACAGACCTAAGTCGTAGCAGCACATAGCTTAATTAGCAGATAGATGTAAACCAATAAACTGAGCAATTGTCAGCCTAATCACTTTTTTGCTCGGAAGGACTAATGCAATGGTGGTGGTCACCTCAACCTGCTAGAAAATGCGCCGGAGTCGGGGTGTTGAAGGCGGCGAGGGACAAACCACGGCGTCAGTGGTGGAGCTCCAGTCGGTGGGGTTGATGCCGGGTAGTGGAGGCCAGCGGCGCAGCAGAGGACTGGCGGTGGCGGCTTGCCGCGCCGGTGGAGCAAAGGCCGACGGGAAGAGGGGCCGAGCTGGGGCGGCGTGGAGGAGCCACGGCCGGCGGTGGATCTGGTGACGTGGGAAAGCCGGCGGCGGGACTTTTGGGAGAAGGCCGCGGTGAGCTGGGCTGGCCGACGGGAGAGCTCGGAGGAGAGGCGGCGGCCTAGCCCGACGGCAAGGGCGGCGGGCGGCAGGTGAGCAAGGGGAGGCGAGCTCGGGCTGGAGCCCTTCAGCGACTGAGCGGCGGCGTGTGGCCTGCTCGGCCGGTGGCAGTGCGGCGAGAGCAGTGCGCGGGGGGCGGAGGAGGCATGGGTGGCCGGCGGGGTGAAGGTGGTGGGCGGTGGCGCCCGCGGGCTGCTCGGCCGGGATGATGGTGAGGAACGGCGGCGCACGGAGAGCGGAGGGGGGAGCGGCACTGGGCAGAGGCGGCGCCGTCCAGAGGAGACCCGCCGTGTGGGCGCGCGGCGCGGTGGGGGAAGGAGGCACGGGGATGGCAGCGGCGCAGCCTGGATCTGGTGGCTTGGGGAGGTGGGGAATAGGAGGTCTGTGGAGACTTGGTGAAGGAGAAGAAAATAAAATGAAGAATGGCCGGCTGCTGCTGCGTAAGGAAAAAAGGGCACTGCAGGGGGGAGGCATGCTCGCCAGGTGGAGCAAGGTGCTGCCACGGGTGGGGAAGAGAAACCTGCACGCGGGTGAGGAAAAACAAAAGCTGCTGGGTGGGACCCACGGGACAGGAGAGATCTCTATTTTATTTGTTTCTGCTCTTTGCTGTGTTAAAGCTAAGTTCACTAGGGTTTCAAAAATGAAATCTGAATTCTACGCACCTGAATCATTCCTCCAAATATTTTCCACAAACATTGGATCTGAGGTTAATAAGGTAGTTAACCTTTAAACGCAATATTTTGTTTATTTTGGAGGAGATGAAATCCGTTCAACGAGTTCTACTTGACTTGGACAAATCGGTGGAGGATTAAACTAGTTGGAACATATACAAATTTTGAATCGCGGGTTTTTAGTGGCATAGGTATCACTGTTTTATTTCACATTAACCATAAAGTCGCGAGTTAGGGTTTTTAATCGGAGTTGTATTTTAAGAGCCTAAATGCATGCATAAGATGAGAAGAAACCAATTTATTCACGACAATCCTTGCCGATCTCTTGTCTTAAGGTTTGGTCGCTACATATAAAAATCAGCTTTGGGTTTAGGTTTTGCTAATCTCTTACTCATCCCGCCCTCCCTCTAGTCGATAGCCTAGAAAACAATGAACTGTGGCTTCTATTGGTCGTGCTTTTGCTACCATCCAAAAAGACTGAACTATGACTTCTATGATTTTCCATGTCTTATTTCAAGTAGCACTGAAATTTGGGTTGTATGACTTGTGCTTCCTAACTATGGTATGTATTGCTTGTAGACTCTTATGTGAAGCTGTGCTAAAATTTGTCATGACTTGCTAATATTATGCCTGCATGGAGAATTGGCCATCTCTTGATGTATTGCTGAAATATTTCTATGAACTCTATGTGATTGTTGAAATTTTATAAGATCTATAGTTGTTGAAATTTGTCATATCTTGTTGCAGTTTTGTCATGGTATCATTTGTGAAAATCTCCATATATGCTACAAGTCATACCTTTTATTTGTTTTATTTTTAAAGGAAGACAAATTTGCACAACAAAATATTAGTATGCATATATACCATGCAATACTTAGATATTTTAGCTAACCTATAATATTAGGGTCAATCTCACCACTTCTCACAAGAGGTCATTACACCCCACCTGACGATGTTCATCGAACCAACAAAAAAAAGCATATCCCTCCAACCAAACAAAAAACTGATTCATCCCACTCATACGACCAAACAATAAACTGGCTCATTTCATTCCGAAAAATTTGAATGTCCCCAATCCATCCATCCTTACCTTCCAACTAAACACATCCTTAATAGGCTTGGGTGGGACATGGGCTTAGGTTTGGAACAAGCCTAACAATAGCCTTGCTCATTATATATGCTCGTTATTTTAGCGAGTTCAAAAGCTTGCTCAAATCGATTCAACTCATTAAGGTACAAGTACGAGCTGAGTAATTGAGTAATGGTCAAGTTCGCCCCTGTTTTGAGCTTAATTATTTTCCACCCCCTCTTCAACGACCCAACCGCCATGCTCCAGGTAAAAAAACTCAAAAGAGGGCATGCATCATCACTGAATTCTTTTTAAAAGCACAGAACAATCAGCAAAGAGAGAAAAAAGAGAACTTTTTTTAGAAGGCACAGAACAATCAATAAAGATGGAGGTCAATCTTTCAACCACCAGCAGCGAACAAGAACTTCGTATCCTACTAAACCCTCTCAAACTAATTGTCATCTTATTGTCCAAGGCCCTACTAGTACTTGAGTTCAAATCATCTTGGAGGAACGCCATATAGGGTTTCTAACCACTGACAGCTATGACCCACCCATCGGTTCACCAGACATCAAAAGGAAAAGGGAAAAACTCTTCCCCAAATCCTTGACTACCACGTGAGTTGCAACCGGAGGACGCGTCCCTGGCTTGCCGCGACACTGCGCATTGTGACAGCACCATTGTGGCAAAGTCCCTCACCACATCACCTTGCTGTCTGCTCCCATGTGCTTCCTACCACAGCAAGCTATCCTTGCCACGTCGTGACACGCGTTGCAACATCCTGTCACATTGGTTGCCTCGCGCCACCTTTGCTACTGTTTGGCGCAGCCGCTAGCATGTCACCCACTACCACTTGCATCTTCGCTCGATGGACGTTTGGGTGTGTTTGGATCATAGATCGGATCTGTGAAGCCTTGGAAAGAAGAGCCGAAAAAGGAAAGCATAGTTTTGCTTGGAGCTCAAGTCAGATTGCATAAGGTTTGCCTCTTTTTGGTTCCGTTTCTATGGCGTACCCAGATTTAAGGCCAGATACTCCCTTGTGATTACTGTACTGGTCCCTGGATCAGTAGCCGGTACACACAAGTTAACATGTATATCATTGTCATACATATGAATATCAGTATACGCTATGTAAATAGACCGTTAAGGTCGATTGTCTGATATCTGTAGCCCAACGGCTATAATCTTGCAGTGGAAATCAAGCGGTGATGAAGCCCATCAATATGCCATAACCGACAAGCAACTAACTAGGGTAATGCCCTAGCTTTGACGATTGTGGTCGTATCTTCGGAATCGATGTCGCCTTCGTCTGGCCAAATCAACAAGCCAGGTGAGTACATTAAATGTACTCGCAAGCCATTCCCACAGGAGAAATATATGGCAATATAGCATGCAGGGTGTGAGTCAAAGGAACAGCTCTACCCTAAGTTGCCAGTTATGCGGAAATGTAAATTCCAAAGTAGTTTTAAAAACTAGAACAATTCAAAGTAACAAAACTCTACTCGAGGGAGACTCCGCTACCTCCTTTTCTCATTTTAGAGTGATAGCTCCGTCTATCACTGCTTAACTCATGGCTCCAGCCCGCACTACCCCCGGGTAGTATGGCTAGCCTCTTTCTTCTACAATTCCTTGCCACCCGCAGCATGGCCTAAATTGCTCTCTTGTGGACACGTCATGCCCACGTCCTTAATCCCTTGTCCAAGTTTTTGCAAACAAAACTCAGTCTAACCAGTGTGTGGCCTAACCAGTTCTTGTCCATGACCGAGGACGTGGCTATTCGAATAGTTTTTAACACTCTGCAGAGGTTGTACGGCTTACCCACAAGATGTAAGTCCCCTTTGTTGTCGAGTACTAACGGATACACTTCACGAGGTGTATCGGCAGGGTTATTACAACGAGGCTTTTCGCCCACTTCCGCACTAGAGTTGGACCCGCTAGATGAGATCTACCCACTTCCTCGCCTGTGCCCAGGCAGCCTGACACCACAACCCGAAGTAGTGGACTCATCTCTGTGTCGAACCTCTACCCACGTACTATGTGGAGCTCACTGAGAGACTCTACCCACGTAATCCCGTGGAGGCCCTCTAGAGATGCCAATCTACCTAGCACACTCTTCCTACTGCCCACGGGTCCAAACCCTAATACTTGTCGGGATAATAGGCCAACTCCTTCCCATAAAGGACATGTGGACGTACGGTAAGGAATCTGGTCTGACGGCACTTTAGGTTCGGTCCTTAGTTGATTCGAGCAAGACTCCACAGTCACTCAGACTCCATAGTCACACAGACAACCACATTGCTAGCAGCTACTCTACCATCCCCCAAACTGCCCTTAGATATGGACATCCAAAGATTTGCCGAAAAGAAAAGGGGAAATGGGTGAAGGAGAAGCATAAAGTGCAAACTGGTAAGGCGCTTTCGAGTTGAGAAAACGGATCCTATTTGGAAGCAGAGGAGAATACGCCTCCCAAAAGGAGAAACGTATTCTATTGAGGCACTATATGGAATACGTCTTCGGAATACGAGTTGCGCTAAAATGGGAATCCTGTGTTTGTTCAATCTGACATGTGGGCCTGGTTTCTCGGTAGGGGCGAGAGGAATAGCAGCCCGGCTTCACACCTCTGGTCTATGTGCAAAGCAGAACAGGAGGGGGGTAGAGTAGTGGCCGCTTCGGTAGATCCTTACTGATGGCGAGCCGGGGTGCGGCGAGGTGAGCACCGGTGGTGGCACGAGCCCGAGGGGAGCCGACTGGCAGTGGCAGGGGCGGTAGAGGGAGAGAGGACGCCCAATGTGCGGCTGCCTATGGCCAATCCGATGTGCGGCTATTGGAGGTGAGGCGATGCTCGAGGGACCTCACCGGCCGGAGCTGGGGAAGAGAAGGGCCATTGGGGTGCGCGGTAGCTCAGAAGGGTGCCCACTGACGGCGGCTCACCGGTAGCTAGCGGCGGGTCTTTGATTGCGGAGCTTAGTAGCGTCTCCGTGACGACAACCGACAAGGACGAGCCCAGCAACGGCGCTTGGAGAGGAAGGGGCGCGGAGATGGGATGGGTGTTACCAGCGTGGGACGGAGTCGCCGGCTATCGAGATGGCGCTCACGGCCGAAGGGGGAGGGGAGGCGCGGAGCTGTGGCAGTAGCTCCCGGCGGCGCCTCAGGTAGCGACGACGGCTGCCCCCGAAGCTCAAGCCAGCAGTGAGAGGCGGCACCTAGGGCAAGCTCGGCGGATCCAGCAGCGACGAGCACCGAGGGACGAGCGGCGGGTCCTGCGGCGTCGGTGTAGTCAGTGTTTTTGGTAGCTGGTGGCTTGACTGGGGAAAAGTTCACTGATGCGAGGGAGAGCAGGGAACAAGTGGCGATGGAGAGCTAGGCGAAGTCCGCCTGTTTTGGTAGAAGAAGGCAGCAGCTGGAGTAGTGGCTACGAGGGCGCGACGGGGCTGTACCGAGCTCGGCAGCTCTGAGGTCACGCTTGGGGTGAGCTCAGTGGCACCAGCTGCATGAAGAAGAGGGAGTTCAACAAGGTGGAGGAGAGCAGCGAAGCGGGGGAAAAGCTTGGGAAGGAGCACCAGAGCGGAGACAAGTGGGGCGGGCGACTACAGGGGCGGAGCACTCTCCATCGAGGCTGGGGAATAGGGAGGGCACCGGCACGCTCGGGTGGTCCGTCGGCCGCGGCGATTGAGGAAGCTCGGCCTCTGGTCTTGGCAGTAGAAGGGGATGGAGCTCTAGAGAAGGGAGGAGCTAGGCGTTAGCTCGGCTTGAGGAAGAAGGAAGCTGGGAGAAGGAGCAATGGAGAAAATTAGAATGGCTTAGGAGCTTGAGGTGGGAAGGAGGAGGAAGATTAGATGCATGTCAATAGGAACTGGGGAAGCTCAGCTTTCGGAGGAGCCGTGGAAGGGAAAGAGGAGCGGGGAGAGGAGATGAGCTCTCGGGTGGAGCTGCTCGGTTAGAAGAGGCAAAGGGAAATGGGAAGCTTGGGGAAAGAATGAAGGGGAGGGATGAGAGGTACTAATGGCAGCTGGAACTGCTTGTGCAGGTGCTGTAGAAACTTAGAGGGAGATGGGGAAAAGTTAGGCACCGATTTCTATCTTTGAGGAGAGGTGGCACTGCGCAGCAGTGCTTGCTCTAGTGCTTGGCAGAGACGAATAATGGAACCAGGAGCGAGGAGGAAGAAGACAAGGGGAGGGGCTGCCATGGAGATCAGGAATCACATGGAGGAGGTACCTGAAGTCACCGGTTGGTAATGTTTGAGTGGAGATAGCAGTAGAGGAGAATAGGAACAAGCAGGAAAAATGGCAGGGATATTTGTTATGAGGATTCTTTATAGGGGCTGAAATTTTCTAGTTAGATCCTACCTCAATTTCACGTCTAAATTGATTTGGAAATTTTGTATTTTACTAAATTGTTATCTTAGTGATGGATTTAGAATATTCATCAGACTTCACAATAACTTAAGGAGAGTTGTTTAGCACTATCGAGGGCATGGAAACTTAAGACTAAAGTTTCACCCGCGTGATTGGGATATTTATTCCTGTGCTAATTTTCCGCGCACCCGGTATTCGTAAAAGTAGCGAAACATGGTTGCGAGGGTTAGGAAGAAATAAGGTCAAATGGTCGGGCTAGGGTCTTGGGAAATATCACCGGTACATTCATATATATGCATAGGATGATAGCAGAGCCGAACGAGGAATTGGGGTTTTGATTCGTAGTTCAGGAAGAAGGGGTTAGGGTTTTGCATATATGCGTGTATACAAAAGCAGTATATACGTGCACATACTTACCATAGGACATGGTGAAGTAGGTGGCAGAAGATCACTTCATTCGGAAGAGATTTGCGACGTATATACGTTTCCATTTCACAAAGGTACCGTGTGGGTACTTAGCTGCAGGTGTTGGTCTAGGTTGTACCGACTAAGAAAAGGAGAAAGGGTAAAGGATGCCGAAGGTGTGTTCGTGGTGGGATTGCAAGAGCGAGTAGCCATGTATGGAGACAAGGTGTTGAACAGGGTTGCCCGGGTTGTCGGACATAGTTCGGGAATTTAGGGTTTCGATAAAACGGAGATCAAGAAAGATAGGAACTAGGGTTTTCGTGTTTTTGGTATATAGCTACATCGTGATTTGAACTAAAATTGTAGTCAGGTGTATTTTTAACGATCATTATTAGCGAAAAAGTTTTTGTTGGCCCTAACTTTTGGGTTTTAGAAAATAGGGGTGTGACAGTTTCCATCCAATATCCCTTGGGAAAGCCTTGCAGAATCTTAATTTTTTTGACTTCTTCGTATCTTTTGATCCTTTGAGTATTTTTCTGAGATATAAAAAGGTAAAAAAATACAAAGATAAAGAAAATAAGCCACACGGAAGGCCAACAAAGAAAACTTAGAAATCTGACTCTCTCTTGGGGCTGTCCGCACCACATCATTTTGAGCTTCACTTACATCTCTTGCACCTCATCTTGAGGAGTTCTTTGCTGCACATGTACTGAACTTTACTTACATCTTTTGCAACCACTTGCACCTCTACTTGAAGGTTCCTTTGTGTCCATATCTTTGACCTTCAATTATATCTTTCGGACATTGATTGTCTAGTATCCAGTTTAGGCTAGGATCAGCAACATTGACTAGCACTTTGAATTTTTATTCAAATTGCATTTGCTGAATTGATTATTGCTAATCCTTGCTACCATATTGAAGCTTACCTAGCTCCACATATTCTATCATTGTATAAGCTTACATTCACTGGCAATCTCTATATCCAATCTTTGCAGATACTTTGACACTACTAGTTGCCGGTCACCGCCTTTTTGCATGGTAAGAACTTGTAAGAATTTTGATTTAGCTTAAGTTTTGAGCGACTTGTAGCTAAATATCCTAGTAGTTAGTAGGAGCATTATACTTGTGATTTTGTTTCTTGTTTTTCTACTAACCATGACAAGTCCTAGAGTTATCAGTTCTTGGACTAGATCTGTAGTGGGAGATTAGCTATACATTGAGTTGAGCACCATTCCACCACCACGAGTGGTACAACAATGAGATACACATGATACAGATAAGTTCACTATTCCAATTTTTGCTGGAAAGTGTGATCCTGATGCTTACTTCAATTGGGAGCTAGAGGTAGAAAACATATTTATTTGTCATAACTTTCTGGAGCATAAGAAATTAAAGATTGTTACTCGTGTATTCACTCGCGAGGCGTCTCTTTGGTGGGCTTATGACTGTAAACATAAAAATTAGGACACACCTAACACATGCTTTAACTTGAAGAAAATTATGAGAGCTAGATTTGTATCTTCATGCTGTGCTCATAGGTGGCTGAATGAATTAGATATAAATGAAATTGAGGAAGCTACCATGAAAAGATTTATGAGAGACTTGAACCGTGAAATTCAGAATATACTTATGCATAAGGACTACTATTATATCAATCATTTGTTTCTTCTTGCTTAAAACGCTAAACATAAAATAAATAGATGATTATGTGAGGCAAACATGTGCAATGTACAAGTCCCCACAACAAGAGTTGTTTGAGTTGCTTCTTCTAGCATTGCATCTATTATGGTTACCACACCCATTGTTGTGAGAGTCACACCATTTCGAGCTTGTGACCCGTCACCACCGACAGTACCTACATCATCTGAGTTAGACCTACAAGGTAAAAACAAAGGTACTAATCTCATCAATCCACATGAGATTGATGTATGCCCCGCTGAATTAAGTGCTTCATGTGTTGAGTGCATGAACTGACCGCTGTTTTGAACACACCACCTATTGGACAGGATTGTTTTGCTCAATTGAGTTTGCCATGTGATCAAACAACCGATATACCTACTGAGTCTGTTGCACCATGTGTTGATAATTGTCATGGAAATTTGGATACTTCATATAATAGTGCAATGTTACATGTTGATTTGATTACCCCTCCAATTAACATGAATTGCTTTACCATATGTGACCAGATAGATGAATTAGCTGATGAATTTTGTGCACTATGTGATGCGAATGAATTGCCTACTGATTTCGTGCACGAAGTGATGATTTCCATGCTACAAATTATGGAGTACATGATTGGGGTATGCTATGCAATATGGCTGATGATTTATTATAAATTTTGGATATCCCAAATAATGAATCAAATGATATGATTGTTGTTTCATATGCACCTATTGTTGAAATTAATTCCTCCATTGATTTAAGTGCACTCATATATTTACTTGCTAATAATAATGAGCCATGTGAGGATACCTACTATTTTGAAAGAACCATGTGACATGATAATAAAATATAATTGAGATCATGTTCAATTGATTAGACAAAAGAAGTGCTAGCTAGAATTTCTCCTACTGATCCTTTGTGCTACATTATGATGAACTCACATATGCCCTTGTCACATGCTAGAAATAAAGTTGCTTAAATCACATGCTTGAAATCTTTGAAAATTCTTTATGCCCTTGATTTTGATTTTAACTTAGTTGGAGAGTATGGCGTAAACGATGAGTTCTCGGTGCATAAAATTTGCATAACATGTGACAACCTTGCTAAATTTAAATATGCTGGCTTGAAAGAGAATAAAACTTTGTTAATCTTAATCATTTTTATATGATCGTCAATATTAGCACTGAGTATATGTCGAATAGCTTGTTACATGATTGTTTTAATGTTAATGCATTGTCTTGCTCTAAATTTTAACATGTCGTAGCTTGTAATTTGGGTACCATTAATGTTTATTCAGCTACATTGGGATGGTTTAATGATGAGCATTGCAAAACAGATAATATATTCAAATGCTTCACTTATACTTGCAAAATTAGTTGCAACAATTTTTTTGAGAGATTTTGTGCTATGCTTAAATTTTATAAGTGCTAATCCATTGCATATTTGTCTCGTAAGATATTATAGTTGCTGCTACCTAACAACATTAATTGTGCAACAAAGGAGAGAAATTAAAATGGATAACATATATATATATATATATATATATATATATATGTATACACTATGCGTACACCTTGTCTCTTTTGTTAGCCTATTTTCAAATTAAGCAACACCAAGGAAGACTTTGTTTTCAAGAAAGGGAGGATGATGATGACATGACTAGCAAGGATATAACCACTACTCCCTTTACTTCACTTGTTGATCATGAACAATATAAGAGCAAGACTTTCACGTTCAAAAGAGATATCCAAGTCAAGACCCAGAGGAAGATGGTGGCCATGTCACTTTAAGATGAAGACAGATTCAAGATGAGGATAATGCATGAAGAATATGTGTTGTTTTGCTCCCTTGAACTATCAAAGCCTCCATGAAGCTAAAGAAGAACTATTGGCCTCCCTTCAATGGAATTTCAGCCAAGACAAGTCCACTCTCAAAGGCGGTGTGGCTGAACCCAATCCGGTGCTACACCACCTTAAATCTAGGCTTAGCCGATGTAAACCGAAGTCCACATCGACTCCACGAGGGAATCCACCTCGATTTCTGCCAAACCCACCTCCTTGGCCAAAATCCCCTCGTCTCCTCTTTATATACCCCCCTAGGGCGCCCCTTTATGTAATGACCCATTTGCTGTAATCACGTAAGTTAGAACTCCTAAGGTCTAAAAGAAATAAAGCTGGAGTTTTTGCGCCTCATGTCATCATGTAGGTCGATAAATTTCATGAGATTGGAAAAACCCTAACTTAAGCTAAGATTTGACCTTGCTAATATACGCAAAAGCAAATAACCACTAAACACCTTCAAATTTTTCCTAAGCTTAAAACGATCTTTAAGCAATACCCTAATCATTTTTTGTGAATTTCAAAATATGATTGCTCGTCAACCCTTCGAGAATATTGTTTCATAGTCAAACTAATTCAACGTAGTCATTTGCTGTTGAGGAAATATTCCCTTGCTAAATATTGTGAAAACCTCATCGTTGACCTATAAATATCTTCCTGAACTTTTCTAAAATTTCGAAAGAACTTTTAGTAGCAGATTTGCTATGACCATGCTTAATATGTATATCCCCGTCAAATTCTTGATTCTTAAAATAAAGCACTTAGGTCATTAAAATTGACTTCATAAAAGTACCTATTAGTAGTATATATCCCTACTCATCTCTGAGCATTTTCCTTAATTTATGAATCTCAGTATTAAAGCCTTTGCCAATTTGAAATTTGAATCAAGGATTTGAAAACAGGGAAGAAGTAAAAATTAGACAAGAAAAACACAGCTCAGTCTTGGGCTGCTCGAAATCCCTCTTCTCTTCTCTTTCTGGGCTCGGCCCATCCCCTTACCGGAACCCAAGTCAGTCCATCAAATCCGGAGTTTTCTCGGCTTAGCCGGGTACCACCGGTGTTTTATCGAAGGATTTTCCTCTCTTGCCAAGCCAATGACCAGCCTTCTTAAGAAAGACCAGAAGTATATATGGACTCCTAAATGTGAAGAAAGTTTCCAAGAATTGAAGAAAAGGCTGACTTCTGCCCCTGTTTTGGTCCTGCCGGATATCCACAAAAATTTTGAAGTCTATTGCGATGCATCCCGTCAAGGACTCGGATGTGTCCTTATGCAAGGAGGAAAAGTCGTAGCGTATGCTTCTCGTCAACTCTGTCCTCATGAGCTCAATTATCCGACCCATGACCTCGAACTAGCTACAGTAGTTCATGCCTTAAAGATCTGGCGGCATTACCTCATCGGTAATCGCTGCGAAATCTTTTCAGACCACAAGAGTCTGAAATATCTCTTCACCCAACCGAACCTGAACTTGAGGCAAAGGAGGTGGCTAGAGCTCATCAAATATTATGATGTAGGCCTCAACTACACTCCCGGCAAAGCCAACGTAGTTGCAGACGCTCTGAGCCGGAAATCCTACTGCAACAACCTCTCTATTCAAGACCAACAACCCCTTCTCTGTGAAGAATTCCAGCGGCTCAACCTTGAGATGGTAGAGGATGGTTTCCTTGCTGCCATTGAGGTGAAACCAACCCTCGAGGACCAGATCAAGGCTGCTCAGCTCGCAAGTGCCGGAATCCGTAAAATCAAGGAGAAAGATAAGGAGCGGAATTGCCACTTGTTTTTCTGAGGATGAGCATGGAATCATATGGTTCGGCAACCGTCTCGTCGTACCTAAGGATGATGAGTTGAAGTCCCTCATCCTCCAAGAAGCTCATGATTCCCCTCTTTCCATCCACCCCGGCAGTGCAAAGATGTATCAGGATTTGAAACAGCGATTTTGGTGGACCCGAATGAAGCGGGAGATCGCCAAATTCGTTGCTGAGTGTGATACATGTTGCCGTGTCAAGGCCGAACATCAGAGAGCAGCAGGCACTCTCCAACCACTTCCCATCCCCGAGTGGAAATGGGAAGTGATCGGTATGGATTTCATCGTCAGTCTACCTAGGACTCAGAAGGGTCATGGTGCTATTTGGGTAATCATCGACCGTCTCTCTAAACTGGCACACTTCATTCCAGTCAAGACCACTTTCAAAGTCAATCAGTTGGTCGACCTTTACATTTCCAGAATAGTATGCCTCCATGGAGTCCCGAAGCGGATAATTTCTGATCGAGGCACTCAATTCGTCAATCGCTTTTGGCAGTCTCTCCACGATGCTATGGGGACTCGTCTCTCCTTTAGCACGGCATACCATCCTCAAACTGGAGGTCAAACCGAAAGAACTAATCAAATTCTAGAAGACATGTTGAGAGCATCTATTCTCTCTTTCGGCTCCAATTGGGAGAAGGCACTGCCCTACGCCGAGTTCTCTGATAATAATGGCCATCAAGCTAGCCTTGGTATGGCTCCTTTTGAAGCTCTCTATGGGAGAAGGTGTAGAACTCCTCTTAACTGGTCCAAAACCGGAGAGCGACAGCTCTTTGGACCAGATTTTGTAAAGGAAGCCGAAGCTCAAGTCTGAATTATTCGTGAAAGGCTTCGAGCTGCTCAATCCCGCCAAAAGCAATATGCTGATCCAAAGCATCGAGAAATAACCTTTGAAGTTGGTGGAAAGGCATACCTCCGGGTTACCCCATTCAAGGGTACCCACTGGTTCAAAGTCACCGGTAAATTGGCTCCTCGGTTCATCGGCCCTTTCACCGTCCTAGCTAAACGAGGAGCGGTAGCATATGAGTTGCAGCTACCTCCTTTGTTGTCCGGAGTTCATAATGTCTTCCATGTATCCCAGCTCCGAAGATGCCTTCGTCCTCCTACCGCAGAAGCTCCATTTGAAGACCTTGAGTTGAATGACGACCTTTCCTACCGAGAGCATCCTATTCGCATTCTCGATGAAGCCGAGCGTCAAACTTGTCATCGCTCCATCAAATTCTATAAAGTTCAATGGAGCAACCATACCGAAGCCGAAGCAACATGGGAACGAGAAGATCTACTCCGAGCTGAATATCCCTCTCTCTTTTCTAACCGTTAGGAATCTCGGGTCGAGATTCTTTTAAGGGGGGTAGGCTTTGTAATGACCCATTTGTTGTAATCACATAAGTTAGAACTCCTAAGGTCTAAAAGAAATAAAGCTGGAGTTTTTGCGCCTCATATCATCATGTAGGTCGATAAATTTCATGAGATTGGAAAAACCCTAACTTAAGCTAAGATTTGACCTTGCTAATATACGCAAAAGCAAATAACCACTAAACACCTTCAAATTGTTCCTAAGCTTAAAACGATCTTTAAGCAATACCCTAATCATTTTTGTGTGAATTTCAAAATATGATTGCTCATCAACCCTTCGAGAATATTGTTTCATAGTCAAACTAATTCAACGTAGTCATTTGCTGTTGAGGAAATATTCCCTTGCTAAATATTGTGAAAAACCTCATAATTGACCTATAAATATCTTCCTGAAATTTTCTAAAATTTTGAAAGAACATTTAGTAGCAGATTTGCTATGACCATGCTTAATATGTATACCCCGTCAAATTCTTGATTCTTAAAATAAAGCACTTAGGTCATTAAAATTGACTTCACAAAATTACCTATTAGTAGTATATATCCCTACTCATCTCTGAGCATTTTCCTTAATTTATGAATCTCAGTATTAAATCCTTTGCCAATTTGAAATTCGAATCAAGGATTTGAAAACAGGGAAGAAGTAAAAATTAGAAAAAGAAAAACACAGCTCAGTCTTGGGCTGCTCTGAATCCCTCTTCTCTTCTCTTTCTGGGCTCGACCCATCCCCTTACCGCAACCCGCAGCCCATCTCCTCCCCCGCCTGTGCCCGAGCGCCCATTTTTCCCCTCTTCTCGTTTCTCCCTTCTCGCTGATAGCTCGGGCCCGCGAGCAGACTTCCCAGTCCACGCGTCGTCTCCGCCCTGACCAGCGCACTTCGAGCGCTCCCTTCTCTAATCCCCGGGGACTCCGCCCACGGCATCTCCTCCATTCCCTTCCCTCTCATCCGTGGAGCAGCACCACCTCGGTTTCTCCTTCCCAAGCATCTTTCCTCCGCTGGTGCGTTCGCCGGAGCCGCCTTGTCCACGAGCTCACCGAGAAGGGCCGGCATTCCAAGCTCCAGCGCAGCGCCGTGGTTTGCGTCCTCATTGTCCCCCGCGTCCGGCGGAGTCTTCATCCTCATTTGGTTCACGCACGAGGTTCCCGAGCTTGCGAGGGACTCATTCCCTTCTTTTCCTTGCGTAGGGCTTCCTCGGATAACCTCGAACCGAAGCTTTCATCCCCGCGTCCGACGAGTCCACTTTAGCCACAGCTCCGGTTCTTCCCAATTGGTGAGGTCAGTTTCCCCTTTTCTTGCCAATCCGCTCCGTCTCGACTCCGCGGACCCAATGCCGAATTTAATTGTGTTTTGGGCGCAGTAGGTACCCCAATTTGGGTTCTTCCCCGACGCCGGCGATCCCCGCGCTACCTACGAATTCACCCTCCCGGTAAGCCCCCAAGTTTAAACCCGTGGCATTTTCACTTTCCGGAACACTTTTCCCTCTCCCTGATGTCTTCCTTCTTCCTCGGCATGCCCCAGTCTACCTCGCCTCCGGGAACGTCACATTGCCGCCGCCATCGCCGACGACCCCCTCTGCTCCGCCCCCATCCGCCTTACCCGAGCACCAAAACGAGATCTCCGAGAGCCGCTCGAGCTGTTGTTGCGTTTCTCTCCCCGTCTCTCCCTCTGTATCTCATACTTGCGTTCCCGCCATCGCTCGCCGCCTCTGTAGGTACCGGAGCCGTGGGGTGAAGAGGAGGGAAGAAAAGAGGGAGAGCGACCTTACAGGCGGGACCCGGCGGTCATAGGGAGGAAAAGGGGTGGGGTGAGAAAGAAAATAGAAAAGAGGGGGCCAGATCCGTAGGTCCCATTTGTCGGCCTGTGGGTCTAGACATCCCGAGGGTAACAAAAGTCCTAAGGAATTTTCGAGTTCTGGAAATGGTAGAAAGGATTAAAATCAAAGCAAACTTTGAAAATTCATAAATATTTCATATGAGCTCCAAATTGCATGATTCTTTTTTTGTTATTTTTCTTTTAATCTGTAGAATCTCATGGTACAAATAATGGTCATGTTACATTGTTGCAAAAAGGTGAAATGCACATTATGCCTTTTTCCTTAGGGTTTACAAAGGGGATTTATATAAAATTCTTATCAACTTAAACTGACATATATATGCTACTGCCATTGGACTTAGATCATCTACTAAACCTTAGTAAATTCCAGCTTCATGATCTTTTCATATACTGAATATATATATATATATATATACATGAATTAATGCAACCCTAACCCCAACATATACACCTTCAGAAAATCGTAACTCAAACCCTAGGACTCCAATTTCGATGAAACCAATTGCGTTAGTGGCATATAGGGTTTCTCTCCACCTTAGCCTGCATGCCATGCATATTTGCAATGCTATACTTGCTGGTTTTTTAATTGAAGTTCTTTCTATGGCTCTATTTCGGTAATTCGGGATTTGGTTTTCGAGTAGAACCGAGTGGCGAGGAGTATTCGGAAGTTGAGTACTGTTGTGACCAGGAGCAAACCCAGCAAGGCAAGTATACAAAAGCTCGCTAAGATTCCTTAATTCATTTCATGATGTGCTTGTGATTAGGATGAGATACTTGATCATAATTTCGTGTTGAGAATGCTACGTTATGTGATGTGGTAACTCACTAGCATGGTAGGGTAATTTGGATGCAAGGTCCAACGGTGATCATTTAAATGGATTAAGTATCTATGAAACTCTAATGGTGAGTTGTGAGGGCCGGGGTACCGACATCTACCGATGGATTGCTGAACGAGGTGATCGTAAGCACCGTAGTCATTCAGTCGATGCCGGCATCGTAGGGCTTTACCTGTCACCCACGGTGGAAGTGTTATGCGGGAATGTTGGTTAGTCATAGCCGGCCAACTATGACTAACGACATTTTGGAGCACTTCCCGATTAAGTCTTGATGAATTCTTGATTGGATGCTAAGTTATTGCTGAGCTGAAAGCATGTGATGAACTTGAAAATTGAGATGGTCATGGTTGACACTTGTGTTGGGTCGTGAGACTCATGCTATGTTTCTAATGTTGCGAATTTATATTGATGCTGGTTATTTTATCCTTGTCATAAGCATGCTGAAATTGAATTGGGATGAGCTCACAAATGTTGCTTGCAAGTACGAAAGTGCTTACGGAATTCGATTCCGAACTTGTTGCAGGTGATCCTAGCATCGGTGAGTTCTACAATAGTGAGAATGTCGACGTTGATGCTTAGTGTTGTTGGTTATCCTCTGCGGTCGAACTGTGTGGGTTTGTATTATTAGATGGAGGTGGTATGAGCTGCCATCTCATGTTTTCCATTTTGATCGTTTGCTGTTTTTGAAGTTAAAACACTTGCAATCGACCTCGAGTCAACACTTGTGTGTGATATGACCCTCCTCGGGTAAGAGGTGAATTATGTATGTCAATAACTCCTTCCTTTAGAGTTTGAACTGTGATATAAAGTTGTTATCTGTGATCGATCCATATACATTGCGTGAAGTATATGGAATCGGTCGTAAAGAAGTGTCGTCTACTCTTAGTGCTCACCTCGCGAAGTACTTTCGGTTGAGTGACCCGCTAGCTGTGATGCAGTGCCAGCTAGGCAGGGTGTGGGCTACCGTATCGGGCTCTCGAGCGACCCACTAGTCCTCGGACTAGGTTAGGGTGAGAGTACGATGGTCGGGCTCCTCCGGAACTACCTCGTTTGGGTGACTTAAGAGAAGCGTCAGTTCTTTACCGGGCCAGGGAATTGTATGTGGTTTTGGGAAGTTTATTCGCTTCCGGCCGGCTTGACCAACGGTGAAGGCATACGATGTTTGGTAAGCGTATGGTGCGTTGGTCAGGTGTCGGACCGCTCCGCTCGGTGTTCACGGCGCAGGTACCGTGCCACCAGGCCGACGGGGTCCTTCAGTCCTTGGCGACTACCCGTTCCCTCACACATATATAATTCCGGGGTCCGTGACACTTTAGATTTGGGTTTTGTTTAGTTAAAACTCAACCACGTTGCTACTTCGAACTCGTCGACTGTGGCCAAAGAACAGTTGTCAAGACCTTTTTCGGAACCCCACTTTATCATAATACTTCATTTATATTTGCAATTCAGATTGTTATTTCATAATTCTTGCTTGTTCTTTGATTGCTCGCAAGGATTAGAGCCTCGTTTTCAGGTTGGACATGTTTCCGACATCGTCAATAACCTACTAGAGTTGGTTTAGCAATTGCTAAGACGCACTATAGTCGTACCGTGTAGTCGTACCGTGTAGTCAGACTATCAAAATTGTCTCCATAAATCGATAGTTATCATTCTTATCAAAATATTGGAACAGCCAAAGTACTATGATTAGCCATCTGCCGCAAGAGGCAAGATCAAACAGACATTGAAAGAGGGCCACATGCCATGCTTAACAAGATGCAGATTTTTCACTGCCACACCAAATGGTCGGGGAAGACAACCCAGGTTAAAATAAACACCACCACCTCATGGCCAGACAAAGCCAGACCCGCTAGGACCAAATGTCACTTCTCCATGATGATACTCAAGAGGGGGCTTTGCATGATAGGGAAGTAGCTAGAAGACATTTATTCTGAGCGATGTACCCTCCTCTGCCATGGCAGCCCCGCCAAACACCGAAACCTTAGATAGTAGGGACTTTCTACACTGATCGAGCGGGGATATGGATCTTCCTTCTATTGACGTCAAAGCGGCCATGAGAGGTGATGCAATCGGAAGAATTGAGCTGAACAATGGTGGCACTCGTTCGCCTCTCTCGATGGCGAGGTTGAGAAAAAGGAAACCGTCAAATGAACCGTTGCTTTTAGAAACATAACTAGCTATACACTAATCAACACACTAACACCTATGATGCTAATCTTACAATGATATTCACTAATTATTAATAAAGCATGCTAATTATTATTAATCATTTGCTAAACATTATGATTACACATAGATGGCCACTTCATCCGGCTAAAAATGTTGGCTCACACTATCAGGCATATTTAAGAAATATTCCTCAAAACTAGATGAATCTATCCACGCCATCCCTCCAACCAATCGGAGGGATGAACTCAAAAAGATAGATGACCTACCCGTCAAACCAAGTGAACCCTCAAGATAATCTAAAATCACCCATCTTGTACAGGGACAACCAAATCGGGCCATTTACACCTCATATATCGCCACACTATTGACCTAAAATCAAGTCAATCGCGGCAAAATGCACGAATTCTACGACCACTATATAAAGAATGGTTGGATGGCTTTGGCAGTGCCATTGTTCAACCAATTTGAGGGTTGAACATGAACACAAAAAGATAGATTGCTCCATCATGGATGATCTCATGCTTCAAACCAAACAAACCCTCAAAGATGGGACAACCCAAAATCACATATCTACATAAGGACGCTCAATCAGACTATTGATTCGTGTCACCACACTATTGATCTAGAATCAAGCCAGCACAAAAAAAATGCTCCAACTGTAGGCCCGTTTATATATGGAAGGATTAGGCCCTGTTTGGAAGGCCGGTTTTCGGCCCAAAACCGGTGTAATTTACAGCCCACGAAAAAAAACGACCGGGCCGAAAAACACTGTTTGGATTCTCGGTATTGGGCCGGCCCGTTTCCGTCGTTTTTCCATTTACACCCGGAAAAAAACACACTGCAGCGCAGCTCCATTTTCTAATCCGACAGATATCGGGGGCTGCTCGTGGCACGCGGGGAAGGCGACGCTGACGGGGGGAAGCCCATCCGGGTAGGCCCAGCACCACGAGTCGGCCTGACAGGCTCACGAAGCCTCATAAGGGCCCACTCGGATGAAGGCCCAAGAAAGACCCGGGTGACTGCAACGGCCGGGTGTCATCGAGACAGGCGTTACAACTCATCAAAGGCATACGTTTCAACTGGCATGAAGACTGGCGTTACTCGGGCCGTTACCGGATGTAAATGTCGTTATTAAATTAAAACCGTTACTGTAGCTCAGCCGACTGCCGAGTCGGCTGATGTACGGGCCTATATAAGGCCAAGCCCCCATGCGGACATGGGGGGGAGAGTATTCTAAATTCCATAGCATCTTCTTCAACCTCCTGTACACTTTCTTTTCACGCAAGAACATCAAATATATTCAGCAGGAGTAGGGTATTATCTCCATCCTTGGAGAGCCTGAACCTGGGTAAATTTCTTGTGTGCACCGCCTAGATCTTCCATACACGCATTCCCGACAATCCTATTACAAATGGATACTGCCGCAAACACCCCGCGACAGTTGGCGCGCCAGGTAGGGGGTCGCGTGTTTTGGAGCTACGATCCAGGCGGGATCTTCTCCAGCGACCGGCGACAAGCTCATCATCGGCAACATGTCGCCTGTCGCGCATCCTGAAGGCTCGGAGTTCATCTTCGGCGGCCTTCACTTCTTGGCCGACGCTTTCGGCCAATTACATCTCCAAGATCCGCGTCCGTGCCTTACCGTGGAGGAGGAGCCTGAGCTCCGGCTCGGATCTCCTCCAGCCTCGGGCAAGGGCGAGGAATATTTCAGGTTCGTCGCCATGGTGGGCGCCGAATCTCTCCTCTCCATCCTGGGATCCGAATCCGAGGGGGACGAGAGTTCGCACAGCCATACCGCCTCCGCTGAGGTGTATGTGGTTGGGGATGGCGCCGCAGAGGATGCGGGAACGTCTGCAGCAGCGGCAGCCAGGGCAGCCCATGAGCACCTGCATACGCCCATCAACGGACAATCGGATGCCGAGAGGGCCTTGGAGGCTTCTCGGCAAGCCCTCCTTGCAGAACGAGCACGCCTCGATCAAGAGCGGGCGGCACTCGAACAGCAAGATCGACAACCGAATGACCCACACGGTTCGCGCAGCCGCGCGAACCGGCGAACTTCTTCGGCCGCCCGGAGGAGTCGGGCTACTCGGGCCCCACTTTTCGGACGACAACAGGACGGTGTCCTTGTCTATCAAACACCGGCCCAGAACCTTTTCGCGGCCACCGCGCTGGCCGACTCATTGCCACCTCCAGCAGACGGCCCCGCGGCGGAAATCCACCGCCGAGTCATCACTCTGATGAAGACGGCGGTGGAACAACAAAACGAAGCCGGGTCGGTTAGCAACCGGCTGGCTTCCCAAGAGACTCGGAGTCGGCCCTCAGGAGCTCCGAGTCGCCCCGTCACAGTCGGATCGTCTCAACCGAGTCGATCCACGAACCGGCCTGACGCTCGCCTGGAGATTAACCGGCTCCAGGCTGAGCGGCGGCGAGCCGGCTCTCTTCGAGCGAACGATGCCCGCGATGCCCGCGATGACATCGAGGGACGGCGGGCAGCCCGGGTGCGGGCTGAGCGACGCGCCGGCGAAGTCAACCAGCCGGGCAGCTCTGCCTCCACCGGACCGCTTTGCTTCAGCAGGCGAATTCGGTCCGAACCGTTTCCGGATCGGTTCCGAATTGCAAGCGGCGTCGACAAGTATGACGGCACCGCCAAGCCAGAAACTTGGCTTGCCGATTACTTGGTCGCTTGCAACATAGGAGGAGGCAACGAGCGTGTCGCCCTCCGAAGCCTACCCCTGATGCTGGAAGGGTCGGCTCGGGCGTGGCTTAACAGCCTGCCTGAAGATAGCATCTACGACTGGAGGGACCTCCAAGAGGCCTTCGTCAAGAACTTTGAGGGCACGTACAAGCGCCCTGGGAACGCCCAAGACTTGTGGCTCTGCGTCCAGGAGAAGGGCGAGTCGGTCCGCGACTACATTCAGCGCTGGACTCGGCTGCGCAACTCGATCGAGGACGTCACCGAGATGCAGGCCATTCAGGCTTTCTCCCAGGGAGTCAAATACGAGCTTCTCAAACACAAGTTGGCCCGGTCTAACATTCAGACCATGGGCCGACTCATGGAAGTCGCCAGCAAGTACGCCACGGGTGAGGAAGCCATGCGGTACGAAGACAAAGGCAAGGCAAAAGCCGAGTCTTCGAGCCGAAAAGTCCCCGCCGACTCGGGTCGGAAGCGTGCGGACGATCGGCCCCCGAAGCGGAAGGCTGGCGGAGACGGGGTTAGCGGAGCCGACTTGGTTGCGGCTGCTGAGCGTGGCCCCCAGCGCGGCGACGCTAACCAAAAGAAGGAGCGCCCTTGGCAACAGCGCAAGGCGCCAAAGCTTACTTTTGAGGAGGTCCTCGACGGGCCCTGCTCCTTCCACAGTACCGCCAACTATAAGGCGGGGCACTCGACTCGGGACTGTAGCTTCCTGCAGCGTTTGCGGGAGGAAAAACAACCCGAGCCGGATGCCGATGGCGAAGGAGGCTCCGCTGCAGGAGGCGGCGCCGCACAGTATCCCCCTCAAAGGGGGGTACTCATGATTTTTCAAGGGTCCGACTCCAAAAGGGGTCGGAAGCTGCGTTGTCGCGAGGTCAACGCGACGATGCCAGCAGTCCCACAATGGCTGGACTGGTCCGAGGTGCCAGTCGGCTTCAGCCGACTCGATCACCCCGACCGAATCCCCCACCCGGGCAAGCACCCTTTGGTGGTGGATCCCCAGGTCGGAGGATTCAAGCTCCGCAAGGTCCTGATGGACGGGGGCTCCAGCATAAACATCATCTTCGTCGATACCCTGAAGAGGATGCAAGTGTCGGAGACCCAACTTCGCCCCAGTAACATTTCTTTCCATGGAATAGTTCCTGGGAAGTGCGCCAGGCCTCTGGGTCAAATCTCCCTGGAAGTCGTGTTCGGTGAGCCGAACAACTTCCGGGTCGAGACATTGGCCTTCGAGGTAGTCGGCTTTAAGAGCGCATACCATGCGATCTTTGGCCGGCCGGCCTATGCCAAATTTATGGCTAGGCCATGTTACACGTACCTGAAGCTGAAGATGCCGGGTCCCAAAGGCGTTATTACCATCACTGGCGACTTTGAGCGCTCAAACGAGTGCGATCTCGCCAGTGCGGACATAGCCGAGTCCCTTATCGCGGCTCAGGAGTTGGAGAACATTCAAGCTTCCACCGACTCGGATCAACCGCCACCCAGCAAGAAGGCGGCAACCGAGTCCACCTTCCAGTCGGCCAAGGACACGAAACGTGTCCAGGTCCATCCCGAGGACCCGTCCAAGACGGTCCACATCGGGACTGACCTTGAGGCCAAATAGGAAGGCGCGCTCGTCGACTTCCTTCGTGAGAATTGGAACATCTTCGCATGGAAGCCTTCTGACATGCCGGGCGTTCCAAGGAAGTTCGCCGAGCACTCCCTCAACGTCGCCAAAGATGCAAAGCCAGTGAAGCAGTCTCTCCGTCGCTTCGCTGAAGACCGACGCAAAGCAATCGGAGAAGAAATCGCCCGACTCCTCGCCGCCGGGTTCATCAAAGAAGTTTTTCACCCGGACTGGTTAGCTAACCCGGTCCTGGTTCTTAAGAAGAACAAAACTTGGCGCATGTGTGTGGACTACACATCCTTAAACAAAGCATGCCCCAAGGATCCGTTCGCTTTACCCCGTATTGATCAAGTTGTTGACTCTACGGCCGGTTGTGAACGCTTATGTTTTCTGGATGCCTATTCAGGCTACCACCAGATCAAGATGAAAGAGTCTGATCAAATAAAAACTTCTTTCATCACCCCGTTTGGGGCTTTCTGCTACATCACGATGCCTTTTGGTTTGAAAAATGCTGGTGCTACATATCAACGCTGTATGCAAAAGTGTTTACACGACCAGATAGGTAGAAATGTCCAGGCATATGTCGATGACATAGTGGTGAAGTCCAAGAAGAACGCGGATCTCTTGACCGACTTGGCCGAGACTTTTGCCAATCTCAGGAGGTTCGACATGAAGCTTAACCCGGAGAAGTGCGTCTTCGGGGTTCCGGCTGGCAAGTTACTCGGCTTCATCGTTTCCGAGCGAGGGATCGAAGCGAACCCGGATAAACTTGATGCCATCATCAAGATGGGCAAGCCAAAGGACCTGAAGGCAGTCCAGCGCCTAACCGGGTGCATTGCTGCTCTAAGTCGGTTCATAGCCCGACTCGGTGAGAAGGCCTTGCCTTTTTACCGACTTCTCAAGAAATCCGACTCTTTCCAGTGGACGGATGAAGCTCAGCAAGCCTTCGAAGATCTCAAGCGTCTTCTGTCAACACCTCCAGTCCTTGCTGCACCAATGGAGGGTGAACCCATGCTGTTGTACATCGCTGCCACGAATCAAGTGGTTAGCATTGTGCTAGTAGTGGAACGATCAGAAGAAGGCCGAGTTCAGAAGGTGCAACGACCCGTCTACTATGTCAGCGAAGTGCTTTCCGAGTCGAAGCAGCGCTACCCGCATTACCAGAAGCTCGTTTACGGTGTGTTTCTGGCGACTCGGAAGCTGGTGCACTATTTCCAGGCCCACTCGGTTACCGTGGTGAGTCATGCCCCTTTGTCTGACATCATCAACAATCGGGATGCCACTGGCCGAGTCGCTAAGTGGGCAATAGAACTTATGCCGCATGACATCAGCTACGAGCCTCGCAAGGCCATCAAGTCTCAAGCCCTTGCCGACTTCATCGTCGAATGGACTGAGAACCAATCCCTTCCGACTCAACTCCATACGGAGCACTGGGTCATGTACTTCGACGGTTCGAAGATGCTCGCGGGCACGGGGGCTGGAGTCGTGTTGATTTCTCCCAAAGGCGACAAGCTTCATTACGTGCTGCAGATCCATTTCGCCGCCTCCAACAATGTGGCGGAATACGAGGCGTTGCTGCACGGACTGCGCATTGCAGTCTCGCTTGGCATTCGCCGACTGCTTTGTCGCGGCGACTCGGATTTGGTGGTACAGCAAGTGATGAAGGCTTGGGATACCAAAGATCCGACCATGGCGGCATATTGTGCCGCTGTGCGCCGGCTGGAGGGACACTTTGATGGCCTTGAGCTTCATCACGTTCGCCGTGCTGATAATGAAGCTGCCGATTCTCTGGCCCGGATCGGCTCGGCCCGTGAAAAAGTGCCGCCGGGAGTCTTCCTTCAGCAACTTTTTCAGCCATCCATCAAGATAGAGTCGGCAACTGACTCAATCGAGGCCGACTCGCCCCACCCTGAGTTGGCCCACCCGGCACTCGAGGACGTCTTGGTGGTTATTCCTCTTTGGACCCAGCCGTTCCTTGCTTACTTTCTGCGCAAAGAATTGCCGGACGATCCGACTGAGGCCCGCCGCATTGTCTGCCGTGCCCGGTCCTACACTATTATCAATGGTGAGCTTTACAAGCGCAGCACAACTGGAGTATTCCAGCGCTGCATTTCACCGGAAGAAGGTCGTACATTGCTCGAGGAAATTCACTCGGGACTCTGCGGCCACCATGCTTCATCAAGGGCTTTGGTCGCTAAAGCTTTTCGACACGGATTCTTCTGGCTCACAGCGCACACTGATGCCGAAGACCTCGTTCGCACGTGCGAAGGGTGTCAAAGACATGCTCGCCAGTCGCACATGCCGGCTACTGCGCTCAAGACAATCCCCATCACGTGGCCCTTTGCCGTGTGGGGACTCGACATGGTGGGCCCGCTGAAGAAAGCCCGAGGAGGTTTCACTCATCTCCTTGTGGCAGTCGACAAGTTTACGAAGTGGATTGAGGCTAAGCCAATCATGAAGCTCGACGGCCCGACTGCCGTCAATTTCATGAAGGGAGTAATTTTCCGATTCGGCATTCCTCACAGCATCATCACTGACAATGGCTCGAACTTCGCCGCTGAAGTTTTTCGCCAATTTTGTCGGGATCATGGGATCCGGATTGACTTTGCTTCCGTGGCTCATCCGCAGTCCAACGGCCAAGTCGAACGATCCAACGCGCTCATTCTTCAAGGCATCAAGCCCCGGTTATTAGTCCCGTTGCAGCGGGCTGCCGGCTCCTGGATTGACGAGCTCCCGTCTGTCCTGTGGAGTCTGCGGACGACTCCAAACCGGTCGACTGGTTACACGCCTTTCTTCATGGTTTATGGAGCTGAAGCCGTCCTGCCGAGTGACATCCTCCATGACTCCCCGCGGGTCGCAGCATACGTGGAGAAGGATGCCGAGTTGGCCCGGCAAGATGATCTTGATCTCCTCGAAGAAGCGCGGGAGCTTGCCCTTGCTCGCTCCGCTATTTACCAGCAGAATCTGCGCCGATATCACAGTCGGCAAGTCCGGGGCCGCGCCTTCAACAAAGGAGACCTGGTCCTTCGACTGATCCAAGACAAGGCGGGAATGCACAAGTTGTCCCCGCCTTGGGAGGGTCCCTTCATCATCAACCAGGTGCTGCACAACGGTGCGTACCGACTGGAGGACCCGGCAACCGGCGCGGTCACCGAACGAACCTGGAATATTGCACAGCTGCGTCCCTTCTATACTTAAACTTTGTACCATACATTGTTTTATTATTAATAAACATTTGTTTCCTTCGAGCGGCACTCGGGAAGCGCTTTGTTTCAAACCTTGTACACCCGGGGGCTCCGCTTAAAACAACCAAAATCGAGTAGCTTAATTCCGGCCAATTCCCGGACGCTACTTTACCCCACTGGGTGAATCGTCACTCGGTGCAAGTTCTTTGGGTCTTCTAACTTTGTTTTTACACGACCATCCAAGTAAACATGTACGGCACCTTAGGCCCACTCTTCGTCCCCAACTACAGTCGCAACCCGGCTGTCCGGTTGGCAAGAGCAAAAGCCGAAGGTCGGCCTGCATGCGAAAAGATCCGGCTCGGCGGAAAAGACAAACTTAGACGAACTAAGGCCTTATTTTTTCTTCGAGCGTCTAAGTAAACGTGTACGGTACCTAAGGCCGACTCTTCGTCCCCAACTACGGTCGCAACCCGGCTGTCCGGTTGGCAAGAGCAAACGCTGAAGGTCTGCCTACGCGCGAAAGGATTTGACTCGGTAGAAATAACATCGAACTTGGACGAATTAAAATACTTTGAGCAAATAAAATTGAAAAGCAACTTCATTCATTACGAAAGTTTTTTACATTTAGTCCACTCGGCATTCCGAGAGATATTACATAATGTTTCCTCTATTCCTCTGGAGCCGTTTCTACGCGCTCCTCCAGGTCGGTGAAACCAACGATCCGGCTGGCGGCTGCACGGACTCGGGGGAGAAGCGCCAGAGGATCCACCGGGTTCCTTTCCTCGTCGACGGGGGCACCAGCGGAGATGTTTTCGACATCCGCGTCGGGATGGTGTGCCAGCACCATCGCCAGCGCCATGCCGGCTCCCGAGCGGGCTGCCGACTCCTTCCACTCTTCGACTTCTGCCGGACCCAGCGTGAGTCTGTCGGCGAGCGCGAAGACGCTGGAAGGAGGCTCTTCCCCGGGCCAAAGCTTGATGCAGAGGCTTTGAGCGGCCGACTTGAAGTTCTGCACCAAGCTCTTGACTTGGAGGAGTCGGTCCTCCAAAGTCACGACGCAGTCGGACATCATCTCTGGTGTCCAAAGCGCCTCGAGGACCGACTTCGCCGGGTTGGCCAGTGCGCGGAGTCGGAGCGCTGCGCGCCGAGTCTGTTCCTCCAACTCTGGGCAAGCATCTGGGCGCAGATTATTGCTAAGGAAATGGACAAGAAGCGTACAAAAAGAAGAGAAGCAAAGGACTCGGGGGCTTACCGAGTAAAGTCTCATTGACTTTTTTAAGTTCGCCAATGAGGTCCCTCTCGCGCCTTTCCCAGTCGGTGATGGCTGCCTCGTGTCGCTTCTGCGACTCGTCCATCAGCCGGGAGAAGTCGTTGACTTGCCCCTGCAGCTCGGAGTTTAGTGCCTGCGCCTTCCTGTACTGCGCCGACAGCTTGTCGTGCTCCGTCTGCAGTAGGGCGGCACTCTTTTTCAAGTTGCGGGCTTCCCGCAACTCGGTGTCCAGCTCGGCTGCCTTGGCGTCGAGCATCTCTACGACTTTGGCTCGCGGGATTGCGCCTTTCAGCTCTTCCCGAAGTCGGGCATTTTCGGCTTCGACGTCTGCCGATTCAAGAAAGTCAGAAAAGGGCAGAAAATCAAAAGTCAAAAGAGCTTGAAGACTCGGACACTTACTTTTGAGGGCGGCAAGCTTCCCTTCGAGCTGCCGACTTCTTGCCTTCTCCGCTTCCAATGCCTTCTCCAACGAGGCATTCCTTTCTACAAGGGCTGGGCCGTTTCCGCCCAGCTGGATGGCGGCCTGATGAGGAAAAAAGGTATGTTAGCAACCGAATTCATAAGTCTCCAACCGACTCGATCAGTCGGCTAGAGACTCGGGGGCTACACCCACTGGGTGCACTGAACGTGCCCCCAGTGTTAACAAAATGCAAAGGGCGAAAATAACTTACCCCGACTGAAGTCTCGAGGACTTCGGATAAGTCGGCCAAAGACTTGGCCGCGTCGGCGAAATGCCTTAGCTTCGAGCTAAGGTCAGCGACGCGGCTGGTGGCCTCCTCCGCGGCTGTCACGTCTCCCGTGCTGCAACTCGGCAGTAGCAGCGCGGGGATGAGGCTTCGTGAGGCAGCCGTCGCCATCTCCTCAGTCGTGGCAGTCGGAGCCAGGCCTTGGCCCCGCACGGGTCCCCGGGACGACTCGGGAACGGCTTGACCTCCGACTCCGCCCACTTGTTCGGAGGAGTCGGTGCCAGTTGCAGCTGCCGGCTCCCTTGTCACCTCAAGGACGGGAGGTGGCTGCGGCTGCGGGTTGACGGCCGGCTCTTCGGTTGGCCCGGCACCAAAGTCCGACTGTGGCTCGACAGATGCGGCAGGGAGAGGTGCGGACCCGACAACCGCATCCGGCTCCGGCCCCTCGATGGTTGCGACAGGCGGTGGCGTAGGAGCAGCCAGCTGTGGCGCGCTGGTTGTCGCAGCCGGAGGGACCCCCGCAGTCGGAGTTGCGGAAGCCGTGACGCCCGTCACCGACTCCGTTGCCTCGTCGGAGACAACCGGTGCTGGAGCAATAGGAGCCGGAGTCGTAGAAGCCGACTCCGGTGCGGGGATTGGTGTTGGAGCTGATGGGGCGCCGGATGAAGATCCTCCTTTGCTGGAGAGCTTCTTCTGGACCCTGTAGAGCGCAACCGACTCCAGTTTCTTCTCAATCCACTTCAACTTTGACATGAGGTGCAAGGATTCATACCTGGTGGTCGTGGGAATCGTCTTCTTCGGCTTCCCCGGGATTTTTAACACTGGCTTGGTGGCGGGAGCCAGAGCTTGTGCCAATCGGCTGGCTGAAGCGGCTTGAGCAGGAGCCGGAACCCGGGCGACGGAGCCGGAAGAGGTAGTTCGGGCCCGTTTAGTAGCCGACTCTGTCTGGGCAGTTTCCATTGCCGCTACCGCCGTCAACCCGGAGGTGTCGTCGTCGCGGCTCCGCTTGACGACTTGGGATCCAGATCCTTCTGACTCGGTATCCGAGTCGACCTGGATACCACTGTTCGATGGGGCCGCCTCCTCCTCAACTTCGGCGTTATCCAGCGTGGCCGGATCCGACTCATGCTCGGGAAGAGGCAGCATGGAGTTGAGGTTGAGGTACTTCTGCAACATCAAAAGATGGTGTTGGCGGAAACAAAACAAGTGTTAAGAGTCCGACTCGGAATACAAGTCTTAACTTACAGTCGGTGGAGGGTTGGCAGCCGAGTATGGGGTCACTTTGGGCGCCCGGACGATCCCAGTTCGTTCTTTGGTCAAGCTCTGGAAGATCTCCAAGAAATTCTCATCTGGAAGGTCTTCGGATGACACCCTCGTCGGGTCGTGATTGCCCGAGTATACCCACATTGGATGCACCCGGGCCTGAAGAGGCTGGATGCGCCGACTCAGCCAAGTGCCAATGAGATCTGTACCCGTGAGCCCTTTATCCTGAAGTTTGGCGATCATCTTCAGGAGTCGTTCGACTTCGGGCATTTCCTCGTTGGAAGGCTTGGTGCCCCAGCGCTTCAGCCAGACGGGCGGACCCTCAACGTACTTGGGCAGGCCTTCGTGGCCAGTCGGCGTGCGTTCATCCGGGCAGTAGAACCACCCGTCCTGCCACCTTCGGACAGTATCTGGAAATTGCATCTTGAAGTACTTGGCGCCGGATTTGACCTGGATGCCGGCTCCTCCGCAGATTGACAGTCGGCCGCCGGCTTTGACGGGTTGAGCCTTGACGGTAAAAATCTTCTTCCACAATCCCCAATGTGGCCGGGTCCCCAAATAGCATTCGCACAGCGTGATGAAGCACGCGATGTGCAGAATGCCATTCGGGCTCAGGTGATGGAGTTGGAGACCGTAAAAGAAGAGAAGGCCGTGCAAGAAGTCGTGCGGCGGCAGCTTCAAGCCCCGTTCCATGAACGGGTAGAGCAGCACGCGTTCGTGCTCATGCGGAGCGGGCTTCGCTTCCTTGTATGAAGCTCGCCAGTTGCAGATGATACGAGGCGGCAGCAGGCCATTGTTGGCGAAGCCGAGGAGCACCTCGTCGGTGATGACTGAGGGGATCCAATCGCCTTTCTTCCACCCGTCGGCGTCGGCGGCGGAGGAGGAAGCGGCGGCCTTCTTTCCCTTGTTGACGCGAGACATGGTCGGCGATGAGCGAAGAACGGCGGCGGCGAGCGGACTCCCTCTCTCGGGAGCGAATGCGCGGTGGCGGAGCTCTGGAGGCAAAGAGTGCGAGCGCAAGGAAGAAGAAAGCGGATGGAGACCCGGCAGCCCGGAAATTCCTTTTTATAGGCCGGGGAGTCCAACCGCTGGCGATCGTGCGTCCGACGTGGCAGAAACCGATTTGACAACTGCCGTCCCGCGCGCACGAACCCGCGAGATTCGGGCGAGTTTTTCGCCACGACGCGGCACCCCAGGCGACGTGACTGGCGGTTATTACGTCAGCCTCCGTTTCGCGCGCGTCAATCGCGTGATTCGGGCGCGGTCATGATGGGCTGTCGCCTCGGATATCGTGCGAAATCAGAGCAGCGGCAGCAGATGTCTCGGGCACGCTTCACTCGCGACTCGAGGTGAAATCATTGCATCACGGGCACTCCGTCCGACCGGCTGCGCGCATTAAATGCTGATGCGACATCACAGGATAACCCCGCGACTCCAGTCGGTTGCGACTGGGGCCGATTCAGATCGAGTCGGATTTTGCCCAAGCATCGACTTGACAGTCGGCTTAACCCGTTGGGACACGTCACAGGTTATGTTGACTCCGTCAAGCAACTCCGAGGCGCACAAGCCGCCAAACTCGGAAGCAGATTGGCTCTGCGAAAGGGTGCTGATGATCGGCCCAACAGGGTTCGCAGGTCACTCGGCAACACCCAAGCTAAGGACGAACCCGGCATCCACAGCGGAGCAACGTAACCTTTGAATCGGAACCAAACGCCACAGCGGCTTAACTTGGCTCAATGATTTAGGGTTCAATGACGGGTTCGAAGACTCGGTTTCGAAGTTGAAAGTCGAAAGGCGTCCCCCCTGCGGGCACAAGATGGCAACCGTCCACACAGGATAGGCCAGGCGTTATTTCGGTTTCACTCGGAATTCATGATACGCCTCTCGGAAGGCCGCAAGCCGGTTTCCTTAGCCGGAAAGCACGGGTATCACCGAGCTCTTAACACTTAGCAAAATTTAACCTTCTTGTTTCAGGAGTCCATCAAGGTCTCTCCACCAGCGACTCGGACAAGCACAGCCTGATCCTCAGCCGGTATGCGAGTCAAGACCTCGAAGCACTCGGGGGCTACTGCGGGGGGAAGCCCATCCGGGTAGGCCCAGCACCACGAGTCGGCCTGACAGGCTCACGAAGCCTCATAAGGGCCCACTCGGATGAAGGCCCAAGAAAGACCCGGGTGACTGCAACGGCCGGGTGTCATCGAGACAGGCGTTACAACTCATCAAAGGCATACGTTTCAACTGGCATGAAGACTGGCATTACTCGGGCCGTTACCGGATGTAAATGTCGTTATTAAATTAAAACCGTTACTGTAGCTCAGCCGACTGCCGAGTCGGCTGATGTACGGGCCTATATAAGGCCAAGACCCCATGCGGACATGGGGGGGGGAGAGTATTCTAAATTCCATAGCATCTTCTTCAACCTCCTGTACACTTTCTTTTCACGCAAGAACATCAAATATATTCAGTAGGAGTAGGGTGTTATCTCCATCCTTGGAGAGCCTGAACCTGGGTAAATTTCTTGTGTGCACCGCCTAGATCTTCCATACACGCATTCCCGACAATCCTATTACAAATGGATACTGCCGCAAACACCCCGCGACAGACGCCGCCGCCGCCGCGCGCGAGGAAGGAGACCGCCAAGCCCCGCTTCCTCGCCCCGCCTGCCGAGCGCCGCCTCCCCAAGCTCGTCCCGCGGCCGTTCATCTCTGAGCCGCCACCCGAGCTCATCTCCTCCCCTCCCAAGCTCATCCCGAGCCGTTCCTCCCCACCCTCCGACGACCTCGTCCCGCCAGATCTCCGCCCGAGGTCCGCCCGGCCCGTCCCGCCCGACCTCCTCCGGGATCTGGTTGTCTCGAGCGTCGGCCACGCCGCAAGCGCCTCCCCGAGCACGTCCTCCAGAGCGCCGGCCACCCCGACGTCCCCCCTTCCCCGAGAGCCAGCGTCTCGCCCTCCACCGTCCTCATCTCCGATCCGGGCCTCCGCGCGAGGCTCACCCACTTCACCGCCGCCCACTTCGCCGCCGCCGACGACGCAGAGCTAGCGGGGGCGCCATCGCGGGAGGCGGACGTGTACGCCTTCGGGGTGCTGCTGCTGGAGCTGCTCTCCGGAGAGGAGGCGGCCAGGTACCGGTTCGACAGGGGAACCAAGGAGTTCGCGCGGGTGTCGCTGGTGGAGACGGCGGCAGAGGCGGTGAGGAACGGGCGGGTGAGGAGCTAGGTGGACAGGAGGCTGGGGGACTCGTTCCCTATGGCGGCGGCGGAGAGGCTAGTGGAGGTGGGGCTCAGGTGCGCGACGGCGGAGCCTCCGGAGATGGCGTGGGTGGCAGGAAGGCGCGAGGAGAAGAGGAAGAGGAGGGAGTGGCTCTCCTCTGGCTTTTCTTTTTTTTCTCCCAAACAGCTGATTACAGGTGAATTTGATTACATTTGTATTCAAGAGTTTTTTTGGGATAAGTATATTATCAGTGTAAAAATTTTACAAGGGTAAAATTTTACTAAACTCCCAAACGGGGCCTTAATGTTTTTTGATCGGATGAACGTAATTTTTTGCGACATGACAAGCAGAGAAATCTCGTAGAGAAGAGAGAGCGGCTATTGACCTGGTCGGTGACTGAACTGAAGCTATTGGCCGTCCGATCTGTATCGGAGGGGCTGATCCGGCCGTACCCTACTCTCCTGATCTGCCTCGCAGGAAAAAACGGCGCCGCCGCCTCTACTCTGACGCTTCGTACCGTCGCGACCACACCGCTTACCTCGCCCTAGCGCGCCACCGCCGTGCTCTCCTCTCCGCCTCCAGCCGCCCGCCCCTCCGGTCTTAACTTCCTCTGGAGCAGGTGCGGTTCCACCGCCGGCTCTGCAGCTTGCCTTTCTAGAAGAGAAGCAGAGGCGGGCGAGCGAGTGAGGAAAGCGGCGGCGAGAAGAGATGCTCAAGTTCCTGTCCAAGGTGGTGGTGGAGTACAACCCGCTGGACCCGCGCAAGGCGGCGGCGGTGGAGCTCCTTGCGCAGTGCAACGGCCGCAAGGCCAAGGACTCCAACCCCGCCTGCTCCGTCGAGCTGCGGCGCCTGCCCTCTCCGCCCGCCGCCGAGGACTCCAAGACCCAGCCGCCCCCGCGCGTCCTCGTCACCTACGTCAATGGCGCCGAGGAGGCCTTCGTCGCCGCCGACGGCGCCACCGCGCAGGGCATGCGCGACCAGATCCTCGCGCGCGGCCGCCTCCTCGAGACTGAGCAGCTATTCCGCGAGGCAGGGGAGAAGTGGCCCGTAGTCATCCCTGAGGAGGAGCTCGGCATGTCATTCCCGGGCATCAAGGTGCATCTTCTACATTGTTATGTTCACTTCGCTTTTCGTCGAACACGTTGCTTGCGTGCGCGTGCCTTACTGCTTTGAATTGAAATCTCTGGTCCAATCATTCGAATCGCGGATATTTGTGTACATTATCACATATTCGTCCTATGGTCCTTAGCAACTCTGTGTATTGGGTGATTAGGTAGCCTTTTTGACAATTGCTCGCTCCATTAGACATCTTCTGCGCATTAGCATTTTGCAATTGTGCACATGTAGATCGGAAAAAGCTGGTTTATGGTTTCGATTTCTATGCTTACTTTTCGGAGATTAATAAAGAGAGAGCAATTTCTCTGTTGTGCTTTGCGGTGTATGTCCATGTCTACCATGTTTCACATAACGCCTAAAGGGATCTTTACGTACGTTTGCTTGATGCTTATATGGATTGTCTTGCTACTGTTGGTTTGATCTAACCTCGTTGACCTTACTTTTCTTTTCGTCAGACATTGTTAACATTGTGTATGTTGGGTGATTATGTAGTTTTACCATTTGTTTCTTCGCAGACCTTGTATGTACACTAGTTTGTTTGTGGCCATGAATCACTTCACCTCTATAAGTTTCATGTGGTATGTATCGGGAAAGACCATCTAGATTGGCAACTGAATGCATTATCCTTTCTAGCCGCTGTGTAAAGTTCCATTTTTTGTATACTTTTGTCAAGGTGTACTGTGTACATGCAACTTGATAACTTATCGTTTTAATCCCATTTCAATAAGAGGGAATTAGGATCAATATTGCAAGCCCATAAACCACTAATACGCATCATATCCGTCCAAAAGCATATATCTACGGCACTTCATGGAACATTCACTTTTGTAGACATTCATAAAATTTGAAGAGAAAAACGTGTAGAAAAGCTTTAGTGTTACTAAACTAGGTAGGAATTTTCATGTAAGGTACTCCCTCCAATCCAGGAAAAGCGATGGTTTTGACTTTGAAAGTCAATTAGATGTCATGTTGACCACTAAATTTGATTTCATATATTAGAAAAAGTTATAGACGTGTAATATTCATGAAAAAACATAACAAGTTTACTCGTCTCACTTTTCATATATACAGTGTCCAAACTACATATTCTAGACAATATCTTTGATCATCATCGATAAGGTTTGACTCCATGCATTCGAGGGCATTATCTCTCTTTGAACTGGATGGAGTACAAGTTATTAGCCTTTTGTCTTAATTTAAAAAACTATCTAATAATCTTAGCAGCACCTGCAACCTTGCATGTCCATAGGTGCACTCAAGGGAACACCAGTGCACCATTGCTTTGTTTGAACTTACTCAAGAGTTATTTTTCCAGTCCATTAATCATCCTTCTATGATTTGTCAGGACATTCAGATGTTTCACTGCAACACAAATGAGTGCCTGGGTCCTTGTAGGAGTATCCCTAGCCCTTATCTTTTGTTCAAGCCAACTGCATTGGCTCCTTTGTAATAAGACCATAATGCAATAAACAGTCCTCCTGCCTGTTTTTTTCAAAAAAGAAAAAGAAAAATTAACATGCTGTATTGAGTGGCTGTCTTATAGGCCTCCTGAGCCGACCTTCTTAATAGGCTTTCACCCTTTATGGAACAAATATATTTTTACAACTAAGGCAGGGCCTATTCTTGCACTGAGAAATGTCTTATTTTGTTTTTGCCACTGGTTAGGTTGCAATGGTTTCATTCAATTACCTAGTAGGGGTACGTTGGTCTTCATTTGTAAAATAGAAAAGCTAAAAAATGGGAACTCGGTGAAGAAGAAGGGGTACTGTAGGGAGCGCCCCAAATTCTGATATAGTTTAGTGCTTTATGGCGGCTAACATGGATCCTTTCATAGCTTGTGGCAATGGTTCCTTGGTTAGTGTATCAGTAACTTATCTAGTTTCATATGCCTTTCTTCCCCTGTTTTGGTGCCGTTTTTCCATCAGTACTTGTGAGATCCATATGTATTTGTAGGACTAGATGCATTTATGTCTTTTTTGTATGTATTCTTTTGTTGTTTGGTAACTTTGCTCAGCTACTGCGTGTGACTGTGTGTGCTGCTTTTAGTTCAGTATTAAGTGGTAGGTTAGGGGAGTTAGTTCGCCTGGGTCCTGGTCAAAGCACAAACATTCTTTTCCTAGGATTGGGCGAATGCATTAAAAAGGAGCAATAAGCAAACCCACCACAATTAACCCTCTTGAGTTTTCTATCTACTGTTAGCTCTGCTGATGCAGGTAGTCAAGACAGTATTTTGGACTAAATTGCTTTGTTGCCAAACCATTAAAAAAATGGTTAAGCTAGCGTATACTTACTTTAACCCTGAACCAAACACAGCCATACGGTTTCCTTTTTGTTACTTTCGGCACAAGTTTTCCATTGAAATACTGAAATAATCAACTGCACATTGCACACTCCAAGATTTCCTGGACATCTGGAACAGCATTTATTTCCTAATTGCCCATTCGTACTGTTAAATATCTCTATGCAAAATATATGCACTTCTATATGTTGCATACCACCCTGTATCACTTTATGCTCATGATTCCTCATACTTCCCAGTAGCATGGGCTTTGATTTTCTGTCAATCCCATACTATTTTGCGCACCAAAATTTATATTTCCTTTTAAAAATTTATATTCTTGTCATCCATACTCTTCTGTCTTTTATCTCCTTTTCTCATATAATGAGTGAAATTCATTACACATTTATCTTTGTTGCCATGCCCAGTTCATGTTTAGAGAAGCCTATTTGTTTCTCTCTATGCATAGTCGGCACTGATGTACTAGTGATTCATTCAGAAAGTCAGCAAGCTTGTATCTTCCATTTTCTTGATGTTTATATGCAATATTCTTAACATAAGCTAAAACAAGTGCAGTCAACACTATTGCTCCTGAGGATTGTGGGTTTCACAGTGCAGAAGTTATTACTGCTTTTGTTTACAGTTCCGATTGTTCCCTGAACATGGGATGGTTAATTCATTTTCTTTGTACACACGTGTTTCCCATTGTTGTAAGGCATTATGTTGTTTTGGCATATTTGACAACTCTACTGTATCCGCGTTGTGTGCAATTTGGATTGCATGCTTATGAGCAGAACTTTCTATTCAGTGTACTGGCCTGCTATTGTTCAGTACTTCTTTGCCAGTTTTCATTGTTCTTTCAAATGTAATTGACGCGCTTGCTATCTGTTTGCTTTGCAGCCAAAGAAAGCAGAGGAGAAGCCCCAGGCTTAAGTCATCGAGGCAGAGCTCTCTCGGTGTAGTGGGGTTAACCAGCAGAACATTTGTCTATGCGTCTTCAGGTTCCGTCTTTTCACAGGAAAAAAATGTCCTGATTCATACATTTGGCTATGCGTCTTCAGGTGTTCACTGGCTGGTTCAGGTTCGGGGGATATCTTAATTTTCAGAATATGTTCAGTGGACGTTGCAAAATATGTTTGGATCTCGTTGTCGAAACACATTTATCTTTGTTGCCATGCCATTTAATGTTTCGCGAGGTGCGACTTGGATTTTGTTCACCGCTTATTCAAATAAATACCGCTACCAAATCCCGAAGAAGAATTTAGTGTTACAAGATGCACCATCCACAGCAGCGCATTTGCAGTTTCCTCATATTTCTTAGCTTTCTGCTCCCATGGAGCTAGACTTAGCTGTTTCTGTCAGGAGAATCTAACCTACCCTACTTAGATCGAACTAGTTAAACCGATAGTACTCTACCCGGAGAATACTATGCTAATTCAGTGTTCCATCTCTTCTCTGGTGAAGGCAACACATGAAGAGTTGGTCACGAAGAGCTCAAAGAGTGCAAAGGGAAAAAAGGAAAAAAAAACAATTCAACTATGGAAATCTTTCTTCAATGGAGCCAGTGAGGCAACTCGTTCTTAGAAAACCAATGCTCTCTCTAACAATGCTATAGTCACTTTTTGCACGAAAATACGACGTTTACTATACACATTGAATAAAAGATGGTTTTGCAAGACAACAATAATAATAAACAAATAATGCAATAATATCGAGTAAAGTATGAGAAATATTGAAACACGAAAGATATCGATACATTTTTGATGTATCAGCTCGCCGCTTGGTGGTGGAGGCCGCAGTGGCAGGTTGCTGTTTGGAGATGGACAGACACAGAGAGGGGCAGATGCCGAGGCGAAGTGGAGCAGTGAAAGAGGAGAGAAAAATGGAGAATGGAAACGGGGTTAGGAAGTTGGTGGACCACGCGGTTTGCTAGTGAAAGCAAGATTTGGGAAGAGGCACGTCGAAGTGACCGTGGTAAGGGTCCCGTAGCATATTTGTAAGAGATGCACAAAACCTCTTCCAACACTGCCCACTTTCCTTCAGTGCATCATACAATCGTCATCAAGGACGATCAATAACCTTATGGCTCACATTGTTAGAAAGAGCATGCTGAAGAGAATCCAAATGATCAGCCGGTTGCTTCAAGGTGTACGATTTTGAGAGGCTGCCTTGTGTGCCCATGTGGTTAGACTGGATTTAGTGCACCCTAAAACTTAGTTATGTGATCAAATTGTACCCCAAATATGTAGCTCTTCAAATCTGTAGTTTTCTGATGGTTTTTACATTAAATATGTAGTTTTGTGAAATTTGCTCTTTAAATTACATAACATTGTAACGGGACATGCCTTAACCCTCAGTGTGACACCTTGTCCTTTACTATGAATGTTAGTTAACAAAAGCTCAGCTTGATACAAAATTTAGTTGTTTGCAAATGATGTATACGAGCTCAATAACATCACTGTAGAAATAACAACATCAATTTCACATTTTTAAATTTCATAACAATGTAATGTGACTTGTCATACAAATTAACAAAATCGGTTATACAAGTTCTCTGATCTCTCAAATTAACATAGAAACAACCAGTAGGTGGCAAAAACTGCCTTGCTCCTTTTTCCAGAGCGAGACCTTTCGATGATTCTTTAAATGCCAACTAGGGGAATGACACCTGTAGAAAAATCCGGGATGGTGCTAGCTGTGCACTTTGAAGCAACTCAAGAACGGGAACTGCTGAATCAAGTCATCCCGGCTCCTCCTCTGTCACATAATTAAATTACAGAATTGGTGCAACGCACTGAGAATTAAAACTATAATAACCAAAAATATTGAATGGGCGGAGTAGTTTGCTCAGAAAATATCCCTTATTTTCTCAATTTCTCATATGACACATTCTTGTTTCTCCTACCTTGTCTTTTACAAGCGCTTAAATGTATAGAACATTAACCATCAAGTTATAGTCAATTGCCTAATGTCATTCATACAACACATGGCATATGAGCATCAGCCAAAAAAAACTAGAAATAAAAATGTTGAAACAGCCGAAAAGAAAGGAAATATGTCTATTTGTTTTGCTAAATTAGTTTACTCTATTTATATGTTCCAAGGTTTGTGCCAAGGGCACTTGGATGATTTATGACCAATTATCATATTAATTTGACTGAATGCCGTTATGGCAAGACAGAGCATTGACCGAAACAAACTTAGAAGAAGGGAGGACTGATTGATAAAATTGATGGAAAGTTACTAAAACCTGAGCTGAGAGTTAGGTCCTCACCTTAATACCAATACAGCCATTTACGTCAAGAGTTGTAAGAGTACTTGAGCAAGATTTTGACAAAGCCTCCAGACAGGCATCAGTTACTCCAACTATTCCAAATAAACTGCATAAACCCAACAGAGTGTCCATAAGCATAATGAATGCACTATCTAAGACAAAATTACCACATTACCTTAGTAGTTCAAGGGACCGGCAACCTTGTGCAATAGCTACCACTCCAACATCAGTAACACGTACGCACCTGTAAGATAGTGATTCAGAGATCAATCAACACAATTTCATTTTATTGACAGAAAAAGAGAAGTTTGCTCATGCTTTACCAAGTCAAATTGAGATATCTCAAGCATCGGCATCTTGATATACAGGCAAGACCGTCATCAGTTAGATTCTGGGAACCATGATTTAGTAAATAAAACGACTTGATAGTTCAAACTTCGAAGTAGATGAAAAAACAGTTACCTGGGCTCCACACAAATCTAGAAACGTAAGGTTAGCCAAATATCCTATCTTCGTGTAAACCTTGTCGGTAAAACTGCATGATGTGAAGTCGGATGTTAGAATCTCCAATTCACTACTAGACAATATTATCTATTACAGACATCTTACAACATTACCTCGAAAGGGCATAAAGGTTCAAGCTTTCAAGAGAAGAACATTTCTGAAGCACTTCTTGTAATCCATCATCTGTCAACTTAATGCACCTATAAAATATATCACACAGGATATTCAGGTGGCTAAATTTGTTTCCTGCCCAAGCCCACCAAATTCATGCACAATCAATGATCCCACTGAACTATGATGAACGATAAGAATGATGTGACGGATGTGGTCCTGACATCTAACGATACCTGGTTATGTCCAACTTCTGTAGTCCATGATAATTATCAGCAACTAGCTGTATGCCTTTATCTGAGATATTCTGCAATCACAAATACAAAGCTTCCATTGACTCATTTTGTTATTATAGTTACCAGAAACAGATTAAATATATACATGAGAGCTGGACATGTAAGTTGCAATCAATAACTAATGTTTCATTATCACCCTATTATTCCGTATAAATACATCAAAACTAAAACATTGTAGTATTCTTAGCTATATTATGCAAGGCCACAAAGGGGTATGCAAAGCAACCGTGTTCTGTATTTGCCGAGTATCAGGGTTATTTTGATCTTTTCAGCATAAAAGTGCATATATTTGGTCCACGTAGCTTGTATAGTTCCAGACAACAGCTCATCATGAAACATGAATATATAAATATGTACTCCTGATTCAAGTAAAACAAGATTCCTGTTGCAGATTTCAAAAGAAAATAATAAAAAGAAAGCACCACATATCCATAGTATTGAGTATTGACTATGCATAATGTTTTTGGAGATGGATATAGCAAAAAATATGGTTATGTAAATTTACAATGAACTGCATAGCCTGGCATCACCATACACGTCTTGGGTGTTTAAAAACTGGAATAAAAGTATGGAACACTGTAAACTAGAAAACGCATGGTACAATAACATCACCTTACAACCACTCAGGTTCAGGTCCATTATCTGCTTGCAGTTTTTCACAATGTGTCCAATGCTTGCATCTGTCAATCTGAGCCAGCAAAATGTCCAGAAATTAGAAATGCAAGTTATGTAAAGTGAAGGAAACATTCAACAAGCAATTTACCCGACAATCCAATAGATAGAAAGGGCCTGAAGATTTGGACAAAGACTGGTAATAGCTTCAATTCCTTTATCAGAGATTTTCTGGCATGCATTTAGGTTCAGGAATTCCAACTCATCTAGTAAGATACCACCCTGCAAATCATCACATGTTGAACCATTTAAGTTACAGCTAAAAAAGTACGTAATAGTAAAAAAGCAACGCAAATCTTACCATTTCTTTTAGATGAACAAAATGTCGGTCATCAATATCTTGAGCAAATTCAAGGTTAACTACTTTGAGATGACGATACCTTGCCTAAATAAGAATGGACCAGCACATGTCATTAAAGCTAGTCAAACAGGACTAAGATCTGCAATTATAATATAGTACTACAAACAGTTAGTTGATATTGCAGTTTGCACACAGTAAAGATACAAAGAATGACCATACAAATAGGACAAATTACCATTCAGAATACTTCAAAAATTAGGATTATGGTTACCAGTGGAAGCGCTGAAATAAGTCGTTCACCAGCTTTCTTCATCTCATGCAGATCAAGTACCTATTTATTAATTTGTTAAAAGAGACATTTGTATACATTAGACTCAAAATCAAGATTACAACGAAAATAAGGGCTAAAGTAATTGACCTAAGCAGGACATATAAGGCAGATACATGCACTTGGGGGTGGGGGAAATGATTATTCACCAGCAGCAGGATTATAATAATTAAGTGTAACCACAGTAATGTATTAAACAAATTACATGATCAGCAATTACTCCCTCTATCAAATACATGTTATTCTAGCTTTCAAATTTTGTTCCCAAATACATGCCATTGTACGATTTTGTGGCAGGTGGCAACTGTTGACTTCTTACCCCAGCTCATTTTGTGCCTTGCCCTTGAGGGTAGGACAAAAAACTCGTGGTGGCAATTATTTGTTAGTAAAAGCTAATGAGCCTGGTTAGTAAGGATTACCTAAGTTGAATTTCAACTCTAGTAGGGCAAAACAAATATTTCTATGAGAAGCATGTGCCTTGTGTTTTCTTTAAACAGTTCAGTTTCATGATATTACAATACAAGTCACGAACTATTGGTCTTTTTGTGCCTGCATCAAAGCCAGTAATTCCGCATTTCCCAAGGAGTGGTCATACTGAATATATTTAGCTATGGCACCTCATTGGGTGAAAAGTGAAAACAGTACACCAGCTACTCTGCCTAGACCGACGCCCACATCATTTCGCATGAGCCCAGCGTTTGATTTTCATGAACATGGTAAGAACAAGCGCTCTGCCCTATCATTTTTGTAGTGCAAAAATATAACAACACCGACTGAACCATATACAACGGCAGCAGTTCCTTCAATCGTCTCCTGCTTCATAGAAACTAACAAGTCCAAGAATCAGAATCCAACATCAAGAAGTCATGCATCAAGCATCAACGAAACTCCTGCGAGCGATACTGCCCAAAATGGGGTCGTGAAATGAAGGGAGATGGCCATAGCCCTGGGGAGAAAAGCATTGCGATAATACCATACAGTGCTCAAACAAATTAGCACGGCAGGTCGCGGGAAAACGCATAGCATGTACTGATTTCTTCAACCCGAGAAAGAAAAGAAACGAATTTGAGTCCCATCCGTTACCATCCCGAGCAACGGCTTACAAATTTAGAGCACAAATCCAGAGCAGCAAACCAAGAACAGGAGGCAGACGAGCTGAAACTGGTTAGGAAAGCTTAATTGGTAGTCAGAAGTTAGAACCCACTGCGAGCAAGCGCGGCGGGAGGTACGGGAGGAGGGTGGATCCGCCCCGAGCGATAACGCACCTCCCAGAGCTTGGGGTTGGCGACGAGGGCGCGGTGGCACCAGGGGCTGACGGAGAGCAGGGCGCAGGCGTCGCACTGAGGCAGACGCGGGCTCACCAGCTCCATCACCCGAGGCACCGTCTCCCGGCACCACGTCTCGTCCGCCGCCGCCGCCGCCATTTCGGAGGTTCGCAAAGTCGCGCACCCGCGGGGAGAGCGTGAGAAAATTTCTTTTCCTTTTTTCCTTAGTAATAACCAGAGACATTTTACCTCCGGAAATAACAAAACCAAATAAAGAAACCCTTAGACTGGTCTCGCGGTACTGTTTTGCCGAAGTCGCACATATTCAAAGTGGTTTTACTCATCTAACCGTGGGGACTATTTATCAAATGAAATATTATTTTTCTCTTTTTCTCTCTCACTTTACCTGGAACCTACTTTAAACCTCTAGCCACATGTAGTGGAGAGATCGAGGAGACTATGGCCACGGTGGTTTTTGGGCTCGACGAAGTTAGAGTAGCTACAAGGGTCAAAGCTTAGCAAAAGTGGGAATCACAGTCCACGATGGACCTACTGGTGATAAAGACCATGGCAGATGAACAAAAGCACCGACCCGTAGTGGGTCATATGAACAGGACGGTGTAGTGGCAAAATCGTTGAATTGATCACGTTGTGCTACTCAAAAGGCAGGAAGAGATGGTGCGGAGCGAAGGAACTAGCTAGCGTGGAGAAGGATCACGACGGCATCTTGTCGGAGTTGGTGAAGTAGCTCGCGATTCAGGTAGAGTGATAGACCACGCAAAAAGCTAAGCGGCATCAGCTTGCTGATGTCAAGGAGTTGCCGGGGCGCCTTGTCCCACCGTTTTGGGCGGTGGCGGCTGAAGCTAGGGCTCATGGGATGTCAGAGAAAGAGATAGAAGGGGATAGGGGATGGAGAAGAGGAAGAAAACTAATCACGCAAGGCCTCACATGTCAGTGCCATGTCATCATCCATGTCATAATACCGTGCTCTAGGGGGTATTTTATCTAGTTTTGTTACTTTGAGGGGTTAAATGTCCAGAAAAATAGACTGGGGGGAAAGTGTCTCTAGGGCAATACTTGAGGGGGTTAAATATACTTTTTCCTTCTAGAAACAGCGATATCTACTTAGTTCCTTGGATTTGGGGTGATCTCTCAATTGTGGCCTAGGTCTAGCTAAACTAAACTTTTTCATAACCAGCCTTGTTCGGTCAAAGTTTTCTGAGCTCGGGTGGGTTTGCTATGTTTGGTTCTTGCAACCACTTGAGCTTAAGGGGGAAAATGGTTCGGATACTTCCCAACCAACCGTCCAACCGACAGTCTTCAGACGGTATTCGGTAGGAAAATCGGATAATTTTCGGATATGGTTTTAGATTGGGATAGTGAGTTTCAGTTATAGATATAGATATGGTTTAGACACTATCCGACCGTATCCAAAATTATCCAAAATTTGATCGAATAGTTTCTAGATAGTATCTGGATAACTCTTAGTCATTCATTTTTTTAGCCCAACATGTCATGGGCTGGCTTCACCTAGCAAAGCAACCAACATACCTATATGGACGTGGAGCCTAGATGTGTGATGTTAATATGGACCCCGCTGACAGTTAAGTGGGGCTCGTTAGTGGAAAAGGATTGGCTAGTTGACGGGAATAACAACCACTTTTATCTTCTTTTTTCTATGATAATTTGTCACAAAGAATTGAGAAGGAAAGAAATATGTAATAATGTTAATTTGTTATGTTTAGGTGAACTATCCGTACACTTTAATTATCTATATAACGTTATGAGCTATTGTGTATCTGTGTTGATATGTTTGTTTACTATGTTTATGCGCCTCAAATGCATCTCCTTTTTGAAGGATCGAGATGACAGCCTAGAGGGGGGTGAATAAGACACTACAAATTTTAATCAAATTCTTCGCCTTAACAATATAATTGTGAAATTAAATATTCTCTAATGCAAGCTCGAGAGAGAATTTTAGATGATGCTAGTAAGACAAGAATTGTGTGAAACAAATAATAAGTTTACAACAAAGTAAAGGGGTTGACGTGAGTAAACCAAGGTGAAAAGACACAATGACGTTGTTTCGGAAGTTCAAGTCTTTTAAGGGACTTTACATCTCCGTTGAGGGGCTCGGTTGCACTTGAGCCGGGTCTTTTTCAACTATTTCCTCCCGAGGTTACACAGAGCACTCCTCGACTTCCTTGTGGTATTTCTTTTCTTTCGGAGGTGAAATTCAGCCTTCACAAACTTCCGATAGCTCACCACACAAGTTGGGAGCTCGTGAGTGACTCCTAACCGTCTAGAGTCCTCAATTTCCAAGAGTAACAAATGCATGTAAAGAAGCTTGAAAGTGAACTCTAGTGCTCAAGAATTGATCTTTTCTATCTAGCACCCAACTCTCTCTCACTCTCAAATCTCTCTCACAAAGATGGAGACTTTTTCCTTGGAGAGGAGAGAAGCTTTTGCTCTTGGGAATGGTAGGAAACAAGAGAGCAAAGAGGCAATGGCTATTTGAAGAGTGGTGAGAGTGGAAAGGTGAGAGGGAGTATAAATACTCCACCCTCACAAACTAGTCGTTGGGCATTTTCTAGCGCACAACGGAACTTCCGATCCATGGATTGGAACTTTCAATATTTCAAATACCAACGACTACAAACCCAACTCCAACACTCAGACCTGCCAAAAAGCACTAACCGGAATATCCGATCCCTAGGTTGGAACATCCGACATCCTAACAGAGCAAGCTGATATTCGCAAAACCAGAACTTCGGATTGGTTAGAACTTCCGATATGAATTATCAAAACTTCCGATCAACTCTATCCGGTGAAACAGGGAGCTCAAGATTTGGGAAAAACCGAAACTTCCAATACCTATCGGAACTTCCGACCAGTCCATTGGAACATCCAACGGGACTTAGCATTTCCTCGAAACTCCTCATACTGCCTCACTGAAGTGGCCTGACTAGCCTAGATCGGAACTTCCGAACCATGGATCAGAACTTCCAATCCACTTCAACACAACAACCTGAGAGCTCAAGAAACTCGACATCGGAAGATCTGACCCTATCGGAACATCCAACGCTACAATCGGTACGATTTAGCTGGAGAAAGAAAAAACCCAGTGTTCGTGTTGTGAACTTGTGACTCTCTAAACAAGCATTGATTCAAACTGAGTTCACTAGCAAACATCTAAGTTGCACCCCTCTTAATAGTACGGCGGTCCTATACTCAGTTAAACAATAAATGGAGTATTTTAGATTGAAATATCAATCACAGTCTTCTCTTCTTATTTTTGGGAACATCATAAAACTCTCGTTAACAAGACTTTCACCTATTTAAATGCTCATTGAACTTATTAGTTCCTTATCGCTTGTCATCAATCATCAAAATCCACATAGGGGGCTTAGATGCACTTTCACTTTTGTTCTAAGATTTAACATAGATCGACCCGGTATTTGCTGGAAATTGTCTGATTTCTTATTTAATTATATTAATATTGGCAAAATTTGGATTTCAAGCTTTTCTACAATATATAAGGCGGATCCCACCAATTTAGGACCTGATTTGCACAAAGGAATGGATAGAGCAACTTTCCCAACTAACGCATCGCGATTTGAGGCTCCAGGCGACTTGTCGGCGGCCCCCTCGCATCAAATAGAACCAACTTCATAAAGGGGCAGTAGTCATTTGATAGAGCAGAAGACAAAGAATAGAGAAACAAGAGGCAATAAGGAAGAAGAAGAGAAGGAGAAGCAAACCAGACGATCCGCTGCCTCTCCACCGCCACCACCATACTAGTGAGATCAAGAGATTAGATGTTCTTGTAGAAGATTGAACTTTTGTTCTTCTACATTCGATTTGGATCTATAATCATCAGTAAGCTGTTTTGATAATACTCTTGTTTACATTCTTGAGACTACCGGTAATCAAGACTATTCTTTTTGTTCATCTTTAATTATGCATCTCGATTGTCCTCTTATCTCCGGTATGAGTGAGTAGTTTTATTACGTGAAGAGATGTAGGTGATTGGTGGTGTGGTAGAGCCATGCTAGATTGAATTATTATTCTTGCACGTTTTGAGTATTTGGTATGGAGTTATTATTTTTAGGAGTTCCTAGGGCCCGAGCAACATGATCATCATGTAGGACATACTAGGATTAATACATGTTTACAGCGATCGGCGACCTAGAAGGTGATATGTGTAGATATCAAAAAGGAGTTGTAATTGCATGAGGAGAACAGGAAGCCACCAACCTTAAAACGTTGATCCAATCTATTGATTTTAAATACCTTACTGACCACTCGGGATATATGTAATGGGAGGAGGACAATAGAGTCGTACAATACCGGTGTAGGAAGAGTACGATGATTCGAGAGTGATTTGCTTACCAAATTCCAAAGAGGACAAGTGTATCTGAATCTTATTTCAATCGGCACTCTATCTACCAATACCAATAACCATGATCTATCATCTCCCACGCCTAACTATTATTATTGCAAGAACCAAATCTTTACTTTTCAACATTTTATTATTCGTCTTTACTTTCTAGCATATTAATCTTATCACCAATTTCCATACTTGCATTTATTACTATTAAGGAAAATTCAGAAAACATTTTCTAGGACAAGCATACTTGTGACAGTGACACCACAAGTGTGAGGAAGAAATGACCATCGTCATAACTCCTTGTGGAAATCGACATAAAAACTGGAAGAATACTTCCAACGAATTGTTGCAACTAACCCTGTGCACATGTAGGACATCACATGTCTACATAGTTGTGTGTTCTTCTCATTTCAGATTATTTATAACTTTGCATAATTGTGAAATTCATAGACGTATGGTTGGTCGCGGCAAATTGGTATATGTTACATGTGTATTATATATGATTTCTATCGTTGTCATGACATCCGACAAGATATCCGCTACCTACCGAAGTGTATTCGCTCTGTGTTCATGACCAATAAATTCTGATTTCGTATTCGCATCTAGGCAATATTTGCTCTGACTCCATATTCAAAAAAATATGATTTAGGTTATGGTTTAAGCACTATCTATTCATATCCGCTCCAATTTCATTCCTACCGAGCTTGTACCCCTTTCTATACTTTTGTTTTAAAGAGAGAACTTATTGATCTTGCAACCACCCCTTTCTATACATGAATAAAGTTTTATGGTTCCCCTAAAACAAAGTTTTAAAACCACCAAATCAGCATGACGACCTTCGAGAATAACATTTTAGATGGCTTTGTCGATTTAGCCACCATGTACAATGACACTGCACTACTATATGCGGTTTTGCCACCGTGTGTGTTGACGCAGCAATGGTCCAACAAGTCACCGGGGAAGAAGAAAGGGTATTCCCCAAGGACAGGTGGACCCATCACCATGCCAGCGTATAGCGGCAACATCGTGCTACAATAGTGTCATGTCGTCGGGAACGGCGGCAAACGAGGGTTAGCCGTAACTACCACTTAGAAAATTTAAATTTGGAATTTTGAAACCTAGTAAGAAACCTATAGCAAATTTACTGCAGAATATGTAGAGAATACTAATATAGTTCTGCAATTTCAAGTCAATGGCACGTCACGCCTTTAATGGGCTGCTATTGGGAGATCGTCATTACCTACTGCAAGAAAAAATAGAAGAACAATTATCATTGCTGCCATGTTACATATTAAACAGATTTTGAGGTCTTCAAATCCTTTGAAAAGGCACAAGATCAGACAGCTGCAGCACAAATTACAAGCAAGTCACCTTCAGACACATTTGTTTTGTTTTCTCTTCAAAATTTTATACAAAATTACATGGATAGATAGTTACAGATGAAAATTACAAATTAATTGACAATGAAAGAAGGGTCTATACATATGTACCGCAGAATTAATAGCCACCGTTGAGACCAATGCTGGAGCCTTGGGGGCTAATTTATCACCATTTTCTCGTTTTGATGGACTAATCAAATGGTTGCAGGTCGAGCTAATGATTGATCCTGTATGTAATTGTCCAAGGAATCTTCGCCATTATAATACGTCATTTTGACAAATGTTCGCTAGATTTAATCATCTGGATACCTTGTTTTCATATGATATGAGAATGCCCGGCAAAAAACTAAAGAAGCTTTCTTATAGAGAATAAGCGATCTGTCAGCGTTCATCCATCTACTGAGATTACCAATCTTGGATCCATTCTGGGGCAGTCAGATCAGCGGGATCTTCAGTCGGCATGGAAGGAGACGCTGTTATGTCCTCCTTAAGAGTCTCTACATAGCTGTCGACGCGATCAGTGATTTCTTTAGGTACTGGTACAGTACCATGTGCTATCTGTTTCCAGTCAATGCCATCAAACCAGGGGTGTTTTTTCACAGCGTCAGCACCTTCGGCACCAAGGCGTACATTTTCATCTACCACAAGTAGCTGTCCAGAAAATCGAAAAATTAAGTTGCCTTATTGTAGATAGTCCAAATAATTTCAAAGATAGATGGAGAATGAAAGTACAAGCATCAGACTGGGATATAACCTTGGTTATAAGGTCAACAACTTCCATGCTAAATGTTGACGGCATGATTAGGTGCCCCTTTGCAATCTTTGCGAAAGGTTCTAGCTCGCTCTCCCTCCAGGACCCAAATGGCATGTCCGATTGCAGCATGAAATAAATCGCGACTCCAAGCGCCCACCTGATGATGCAAAACCAAAGTACCATCTCTTAATCTTCACGCAAATACAGATATGCATACATATCGCATGCCCATACCATTCCAGTTGCCCTATCTATCCAACTTTTTTCGTTGAGATTAAGGTGGTGCAAGATTTTTTTTTCTCAAACAGTGCTGTAAGAAACATTAAGGTGCAGTGTTCTTTCATCGAACTTAATCTTGATTTTTTATTTTCCATTAGCAAAACATTATAACATACCTTCATAATTCAGAACACATGCATGATTTGCAGATCTAATACAAGAGAGGGTAGATAACCACTTACCAGTCAGCAGCGAATCCATGCCCCTTGCCAAGAACTATCTCTGGAGCTAGAGAGTCAGCAATCCCACATATTGTGTATGTCCTTCCACCTTCCAACTTCTTTGCAAACCTGAAGTCAACTATCTGTCACACATAAAACATGTGTATTAGAACTATGATGCTATCTGCACTCTTATCATACGAAATATCAGTTTAGTAAATTAGACTATTAAACCATGAGGTTTAAAACACTTATGAAACAATCAATATTTGTTCTGGTGGAAGAAGGGTTTTATCTGCTATGCTCTCGGTGATGGATGAACATGTTTATTAGTTTTAGTCTCCTAAAAATATGCTTATTGATTTTAGACCATGAAACATTCCCTGTAAAAATCAAGTAGCAGTTCGCATGGCATAATAAAACATCAAATTCAAGGTCAGGTAATCACCTGCAGATGTCCCGATCGGTCGAGCATAAGAATGTCTGCTGAAACACCTCTGTAAAGAATAGACCTCTGAAATTGCATAACTATGCGTTAGCATGCATATCCAGAGAAAGTATTGTACATAGATTCATATTATGGATTAGCTCATAATAAGAAAATGAACATACAAAATGTCGTATGTCCATCTCCCTGTAAAGAAAAGCAAAATCTCACCTGATGAAGTTCTTCTAGAGCAACAACAACTGAAGCTGCATAGAATCGTGCAGATGACTCACTTAGTGGTGTATTAAGTATTGAAGCCAGTGAGCAACAAAGGCAACAATTCAGCAGTATTCCAAGGTATGATTGATCAGCACAAGTACATAAAACTTCTGGCACACAAGCTGTTTGGCTCAAACTCTGTATGATGCCTTTCTCCTCAAGCACTTGCCCTTCCTTATGGAGATCCTTTACCCTCTTGATGTAAAACCTTTTCAAGCTTTTGATCTTATCTGGTCGATGGTTAGCACAGAAAAATTAAAACAAGATTAGCTAAAACATAAGTATGTCTGTTAGAAAATTGATATATCCAATAAAGACCCATCAGGCTGAAGTGATTGTCATACCAGAGCCTTTAATTCCGACGAGACCTATCTCACTGCAATCAGTGGCATATATGCATGTCTTCCATTCCTGAGAACACATATAGAACCATGTATCGGCATTTAAGTTCTGATAAATCTTCCTGCTGATAAACAAATGGCATGCTAGAGAAAAGGAATTGAGGTACTAACCCCCTACCAAATCAGATAGCTGAACCCTCCTAAAGGAAAAATCATCATCTGCACTATGCTCCTTTGGGAACAGAGAATCTTTCATCCTGCATAGTTGCCATAACAGGATGAGCTTAGCAATTGAGAAACATCTTATGGGCTAACTGCGAAAACGATATTTCAGATACAGTACTTGGAATCAGGCTGTGCAAGTTTAGGCAAAGAACAAACAATCGAATCAAATTTCTCCTTTGCAATAGTAGAACAAGTCACATCACCAACTGAGATAGCGGTAAATGCAATAGTTTCTCCAATGAGAGTCCACTCTCCAAAGTGTCCTCCCTCATCTATCTCAACCACATAGTATCCATTTTCTTGACTCTGTTGGACCTGCTTTCCGTGAGCACTAAGAAGATCCCAAGAATCTGAATTTGACTGATCAGCTGCTAATATAAGTCTCACATGACCTCTTTGAATAATATATAGAGAAGAGATGTCGTCATTCTGAAAAAAGGTTGATAAGATTAACTGAGTAACAAGTAACAACTAAGCAAGAAGCCCATCTTGCAGAAGAACAGTTTACTAACTTTATTGTAAGCAAATGCTTTTCACTCCATATACCTTGTCTACTATTATTTGTCCATCTGCAAAGGATACCTCAACAAGTGATTCGGCAAGTTGACTTAGCTGAAGCATTGTCAATCTCGTAAACAGCTCTACTGACCGGAGCAACTTCAATGATGGTATGTTTGAAAACTCTGACATCAGAATTCCCCGGAAATCCTCCCGCTTTAGAGCCCATAATATTCCACTAGTCACGGCACGAACCGAGGACTGAAGTGGCTTGTTATACCTGTTTGTTTGAAGAATAATTGAAGATTAGATGTGCTAAATAGTGAGTGCTGCCTATATCCATCTGGATTTGATCAACATATTACATCATTTCCATGCTTGCAGAGCAGTAGAGAGATTCATATTGTCACTGGTAATGCCTTTTCAAGTCATGGCAAGGTAGGTTTCAGATTCAAAACAGATATGAATAGGTGACGTCTAGGCGTCGGTCGGGCGGGCGTAGGGAAAAATCGTCCACCACCTGCGCCGTCCCATCTCACTTAAGTGGCGATCCTAGAGCGTCCGATCGTTGCAACAAAAAAAAATCCCGCATGCAACATTTGTTTTGTACCTATGCAACATCATTGCAGCATTTCTCCGGCGGTCTAACAAAAACATGCAAAAAACATCGCAACATTTGAAACACATGCATGCAACAAAAAGTTTGTACTTATGCAACAAATCCCTGATCGATGCAATAATGAATCGTTGAAAAATGGCCACAACATATGAAACATAAAAAAATAAAGTATGCAACATACAAAATTAACGTATGAAACAATGCAAAATCACATTTGCAGCATGCACAAAAATTATGCAACAGACATCCAGAATTTTTGTAACATACCATCTGTGTGTATGCAACTATAAAAATACACACTTGCAAGATGTAAAAACAACATATGCAACATCATAAAATCTCAAAAGTCACTAACCTCTCCCATCAACATCTGAGACCACTAGAGTCGCTACCCTTCTGCTCGCCGATAGTGAATCTAGCTCATCGGAGCCCCGCCGGAGCCAGATCTAGCGAGCCTGGACCCATTCCACGCAGTCCCGTCATCTTCCCAATCTAGGTGACTCGACAATGGCCATCTGGAGTTCGACGTCGAGCACCACACACAAGGTCGAGGCGGGCTCCTCCGCGAGCTTGACAAGGATGTCCTATGGTGGGGAGGAGGAGGAGGAGGAGAAGTGGAGGAGAAGGAAATTTCATGAAAGAGAGAAGGAGAAGAAGAGGAGCATCATTGGAGCAGCTACACATAGGCATGAAGCAGCCGGCACGTGCAAGGCCCATGGCAGAAAGAGGAGTGCAACGAAGCACGTGAGGACGGTGGCATGGTGGGTCCGTCGAGTCATGGATGTTGGCGTCGAGATGAGGCACCGATCCTAGGAGGGGAGAGAGAGATGAGTGCGTGGTGCTACAAAATGAGAGGATAAGGTTGAGATGAGTGGAGAGAATAAGGGTGCGTTTGGTTTGAGGACGAGGTGGGATGGGATGAGCCCATCCAATTTTTTGAGGATGGGGTGAGCCATTTTCTTGTTTGGTTCAGTGGATTGGAGTGGATTGGATGGACCAAATTTGTGTTTGGGAAAAACTGGATGAATTGGATGGGATGAGCCACTGACATGCGGGCCCCATATGTCATTGACATATCTCCATCTTTTCCCTAATCCTCCCTCTCTCTCTCCATCCTCTCTCTCACCGGCGGAGCACGGGGGGTGGCAGGGGAGCTCAGGCGGGGGCCGGCGGGGTGGAGCACGGGCGGGGGCTGGCGGGGCTGCACGCGGAGCTCGGGGCGGGGAGCGGCGGGGAGGAGCGGGGCAGAGGTCGCGAGCTCGCGGGGCGGAGCTCGGGCCGGCCGGCGGGGAGGAGCTCGCGCGGGAGGCGGGCGGAGCTCGGGCGGGGAGCGGTCAGCGGGGAGCGGCGGGGCAGCGGAGCTCGGGCGGCGAGCGGTCGGCCGGAGCTCGGGCTGGATCGGGCAAAAAAATTGAGTCTAAACACGATTAGCGGAAAAAAAACCCGATTTGCAACGTTAAACGTGATTAGCAAAAATTAGGCTCACCTCATCCAGAAAATTTGGTCGGCCCTCTCCATCCAGCATATTGAGGGAATATTCCCTTGGGGTGGATATCCCTATCCACCCCATCCACCAAACCAAACACAGGATATCCCTAAAAAAGGTGGATGGCCATCTCCCATCCCACTCCATCCAACCAACCAAACGCACCCTAAGGTGATAGATAGAAGCCCACTGCTTTTGTCTGGCTCATCAGATCAAGTCATGATAGACGGCACAGCAAGCGTCCGATGCTGCGTTGGATTGGCCGGTCAGGCAGGGGTATTTTCCATATTAATATGTTCTCTGTATTAGTTTGCAGGAGAAGGCTCGTAGCAATTGGCAGAAGTTCTGCGGCAAAGTGTATATTTTGGTCCTGTTTTCAAGCATGTTTCCTTCGATGGTCCAGGAAACCAGAATAATAACATATGATTATGCACAAGCAAGCACATGAACCCTCATGAAAGCTGACTACTATTCACCCTTCGCATGAGTCTTTGCACGTAGGATTGGGATGTCATGACTTCACGAATGCAAGATACAAAGGAAAATTTCTATAAGGTCTAGGGCCTCTTTGATTCCAAGGAATTTCAAAAGATTTTTGGAGGATTCCAATCCTTAGGAATTTTTCCTATAGTGGTTGTTTGATTTGTAGGATTAGAAATCATAGGAATTTTTCCTATAGGCTACTTGGACTCAATGGAAATTTTCCTTTGTATGTATGGAAACTATGGCATGCATCTAATCAAGAAAATTGCTATGTTTTTCCTATGGTGCAACCAAAACAACTTCTATTACTTATTTCTTTCCTGTGGTGCAACCAAGCAACTTCTATTACTTATTTCTACGTTCATGTTATAGGATAGAACATGTCATGACATCCAATTCCTATGTTTTTCCCATTGTTGAGTACGTGACATCAAGGAAGCCTTTTTGTCCAAGCCCTGTTCGAGTACCACCTGCTTTGGGACAAAGTTGCTGCCACAATGCTTGTGGCGACACAGGAGAACAGTGTTATTTGGCATTGGTCCTCTGATCTTCAATACTCTGCCATGTCTGCCTACAGGGCATTCTTCCTTGGCAGGACGTTTTCACATGTCACAAAATCCTTCGGAAAGCCCAGGCGCCTCTAAAGTGCCGGTTTTTGTGTGGCTTGCACTGCTGCACCGCTGCTGGACAGCTGACTGGCTGGAGCGCAGGCAGCTGCCGAGCCATGTAATCTGCCCGCTCTGTTCCCAAGAACCCAAGACTGCGGAGCACCTGCTGATCCTGCGCTGGGTGGACCACGTCAGCCGGATTCCCACGGCCGAGGACACCATTGCAGATTTGTGGCAGGCTAGGCACAAACAGACCCCAAAGCAGTGGCACAAGGACCTAGACTCGATGATTATCTTGACCCTCTGGTCAGTTTGACGAGAAAGAAACAACAATGTTTTAGGGAGAAAGTCGCGACCTGCAGGCGATGGCAAGAGACATCAAGGTAGAGGCCGAGAGGTGGCAGAGTGCACTCCACGCCTGGTTGTATGAGCCACCGGAGAGTAGGGGTAGCGTGTGCGTGTTGCTTGTGTTGCTTCATTTCCCCGCTGGGCTTTTGGCACCTGTGCCTGAGCTAGGCAACTCTTGTATCTAATGAGACTGAGGGCCTGTTTGGTTGGGCTGTGGCTGTTGACAAAGCTGCTGTTGGCTGGCTGTCTGGAAAAGCTGCTGTGGCTGTGAGAAAGTGAACATATAGCTTTTGGTTGATCCAAATTATCTACAATATTTTGAAAAATGAGCACTGAAACTTCAACACATTGCAAAAAGCTGGCAGAAGGCAACTTTTTCAAACAGCTGAATTTACACTGCAAAGCCCACAGCTACCGTTGGCAAAAGTTACTGAAAAGCTGGCCGTTTGGTTGGGCTGCAGCTTTTTTCAGTGAAAAGCTGCTGAAAAGCCCAACCAAACACCCCCTGAGGGTACTAGCATCTCCGACACATTATTAAAAAGACAACGAGATACACTGGTTTATTCCTCCCCCTAAATAAATCAATGAGATTTAATCCACCCCACAGGGGTCGAACGGTTGAACCTAGGTCGGCAAGGAGATGCCGCTGCGCTCCCACCACTGGGCTATCACCCAGTCCTCAACTCTTTGTATCTAAAAAAAACTTACTCCCTTACTTAATGAAATGATGTGAGAGTTTGATGTGAGAGTTTGCACATGCTCTAAAAAAACGTTTTTTCTAGTCCTGCGTTTTGAGAATCCTACAAATCAAAGAGGCCCCTAATCTCTTGCTAGGAATCCTACGGAATTGGGGTGTAGGAATGCAATTCATAGGAATTTTGGTGGCCTCATTCCTTTGATCCAAATGGCCTCTATAGGAAAAATTCATATGGATTGAAATCTTGTAAAATTTCTATGAAACTCCTTCAATCCAAAGAGCCCCTTAATCTTCTATATTGAGTGCTTGTTTATAATTATGTAGGGTCTCTTTGATTCAAAGGAATTTTGGAGGATTCTATTCATTAGGAATTTTTCCTATAGAGGTTGTTTGATTTGTAGGATTGAAAACCATAAGAATTTTTCCTATAGACCACTTTGCATGCTATTCCAAAGGAAAATTTTCATTGAGTCTAGCCTCTTGAAATTTTTTATTTGTTTCTATGCCACCTATGACATGCACCAATCTCCTAAAGAAATTTTTTGTGTTTTTCTTGCAGTGCAACTAAACAACTATTAATACTTATTCCTGTGGGATACAAATGTCATGAAATCTAATTTCTACATTTTTTTCTATTCTTGCGTTTTGAGAATTCTACGAATCAGAGAGCCCCATATTGAAATCCTGCAAAATTCCTATGAAAATCCTTCAGTCCAAAGAGGCCAATCATCTTCTTTATTGTGTGCTTATTATAATTATATTGTAGAGGATGGATGAACGAGGGTTCGTACCGGGATAACTACTGCCGGGAGGATGGCTGGGACAGCTCGTCTTCTAGGGATATGAGAGATTAGAAACTGGGATGATTCATGGTAATTTTTCTTGAAGGGTCCTCTATATATAGAGACCTAACACACGGACAAGGATAGAGGCAAATCCCTTAAGCATAGTAATAACTAATCCTAAAAGATAGAAACTGATCAAAATATAGCACATAATGATCCTAATCCCTGATCTGAGGGGATATCTACTATTATTGTTGATCTCCTTGACTTGGCGTGAGAGATGTACTTCCGTAAATAAAAAGTACTGGCATTTATCTTGATTAACTACATGACAGTTCTTCACAACTGTTTGTCTCAAAATAACTTCTGTTATAATCATTACTGATAGAATATAACTAAAACATATATGAGTTAAAATGTCTCACATTAGCGCTAGCTCCCCAAAGGAAGACAGTTTGTCAGCAGTATACCGATGCAAAACCTTGGTGACTTCCTTCCCATCTTCTTCCTATTTATATACCTTTCATCAGGTTAGTCTTCGAAATCACAGAACAGAAATTAATGCAAAAGGGAATTTTATGAACAAACTGATTTTCTGGAACAAGATGGTTAAACTTAAGTCTGAATGTAAGGAACAAAAGTGGACGAAGTTTGTGCAGGGACCAAGGCTCTGCACGTTACCTTGTTGTACCTTATTGTGCAGTTTTGCACAAAAATATAAGGCAAACAACTATTTATACAATATAGTGCCACTCTTCGTATCCAAGCATATATGTAACATTCCAAGGGCATTCAAACCTAGGATGTCAGTTATCTTGTACAAAAATGGTTGCATTCAATTTGTTCTGAACCAGAACTGGTCGTTTATATACCTGAATGGCCAGAACTTCAAACTCACCACTCCCAACTACATAGAAGCAGTCACCTTCACCACCCTGCATTATACAATCTCCTTACTAAATACTTCTAAGCAGACTAAAAATGTCACCAGAGAGGTAATCAACATAGAAGGATAAGAACCTGCTCCACCACTATATCCCCGGGTTTCACCTCAACCCTTTGCATGCAGTCAAGTAAAACATTGCACTGTGAGTCAGTGAGCTTTCTGAAGAGGAATGATCATGTAGTATCCACTCAATATGTGCCTTCATATCATTTTATTTCAGGATTTGTCAGCAATAATACATGATAGTAATTCATGAACTAAAGTTTCGCAATGACGAGATTGCTAGACCTTACTTGCTCTTCCATGTCTTGCGATGTGATGGAGATGGAGGGACCCACAGTTGACCATTTTCCAGAGAACTTTCAAGAGCTCTGAGTCGTGCACGTGATAGATCATGCCTGGAGCGCTGGTTATTGGGGTTCAAACTTATGATGGATGGTGACTCGGAGCCCACCAGTTCTACTACTTGCTGTGAAGGTTGTAAAGACACCTTCATTACAGATTGAGTGGATTCCATCTGGTAAAATTTGAGGTTTGTTCAGGTAATCAAATGAAACCATTGCTACAGAAGTAACATAAGGAAACTAAAAAGATAAATTCATACATCAGTTAACCCGTTAATATGCACAAGTATGATTGTGATGTCATCCGTACGAGTTTCATACTGCAGCCAGAGACGATAGGATTCAGCAACAATTGCAGCACATGCATCACGAGGATCCTTGTATTTAGCAATCTGTAAATCAATCACCATAAAGTTAAATAGGTCACACACAAACTGTTGTATTTGCAGCATGTGTGCAGCAGGTAAATAAGGGTTTTAGGGTTGTTTGGTTTGAGGCTAAGTTTGCCTAAATTTGCCACGCCTAAGGTTAGGCAAGTTTGACCAACTTAAGTGGGTGTTTGGTTCGAACCACATCTTAGAAAAGATTCTTTTTCCAACAACAAGGTCCCACATGGCATACACTTAAAAGCGTGGCTAGATTCCCTTAGGCTTGCCGACTTTTGGCTCAAATTTTGTTGAACTGGCCTTACGCAAGTTTGACAAGAACTGTGTAGCAAAGTTTGACATTGTTAGTCCTTGAACCAAATTCTGTTATATCTCTACTACTTCAGGGAATTACTTGGTGCTCTTGGAATTTTCAAGAAGAAACTAACTAATACACAGACAACTACAACTTAGTCACAAGGTAGATGGAATTTACCATGTCGACAACTGTTTGACTAGAAAGAAACTCAAAAACTCCATCACTAGCAATAACGAAGAATGGATGGCTGGCACTGAGCTCCAGGATAAAATCTCAGGATTTGCATCAAACACAATTGATTCAGCAACAGAATCTCCAATGCTACGAGTAAAAGCAGTTCCTGGATACATGCCATTTTCCACCCACAACCTTGGAGGATCACCGTCATCACTTTCCTCGGTACCCCAACACCGCACATCTGGGTCTTTAGTCCTTCTATTTGATCCAATGTCAGAACCCTGGCACCACACTCCTGACCCTTTCAACCTCGTCTGTCCGGTAAGGAGTTTGATCTATGGAGAGGTCAACAGCAACAATATCTTCCCCTTTTTTCTCAGCAATAACAGCACGTGAATCACCGGCATTTGCAACATACAATGTTTTACCCCTCACCAATATAGTGATCGCAGTAGTACCACTCATGGAATCGTCCAAGCTGTCCGCATGGAGCTGAGAATTTGTTGCCAAGAAAGCAGAATGAAGAGCCTGAACAGCATCAGTACGAAACTGATTATCTCTGAGCAGGTTTTCACACAATCTTCGTTTCACGAATTGTGAGCACTGAGCTCCGTATTCCCCATGGCCATCAAATACACCAAAGAAGTGGTCATCTGGGCTTGTTCCGAATGGAGTATGTATACAAAAGCTATCTTGGTTTGGTTTGTCCAATGATTCTGGGTAGTAACCTCTTTGAGACAAATAGGAGTATCTCAGATCATAATTTCCCAATGGGACTCGAACTTTGCGCGAACCTTCCGGAGGAAGAAACTGCGACGAAACCCTCGAGAGCCGATTGATACCAACATTTGATTCCCTTGTAATGTTCATTTGGTTCAATCCATCATCATCTTCCTCTAGGTCATCAGAAGTGACATCTGAAGCACTAGAATCTGCCTTTCCCCTTCGTCGACTTGATTTTTCCCTTGACTCTCTTGGGGAGTCAGGTGTTTGTCCAAGGCACCCATGGGAACGCAAACAGCCCTTAAAATGTGAACAAGAACATCCCTTAGAAGATGAGCAGCCCATCAGATGTAAAACCAGCTTGGTAAGAGCAAAGAGTCAGAAAGAACATGGACGCTCAGAAGTATCCACTCCAGCTATGAACTATGTAAGCACATGGACCGAGATGACCAATCTGAGGAAGCTGTCAACATATACATAACTGAGGAACTTTAAGAGCATCACAATCTGTAAATGATACTTATTTATTTACAGATCAGAAAGCTCTTCTCAATCCAACAACCAGAATGGTGGTACTTCCCCTGAAATTTTGAAAAAGGTTAAAACCAAAACAATTCAGTCATAGCTCGATGATAACTTACAACCAAACTCTCGTCTCATTGAGTTTTTAATATATAAATATACCCCACAAACTACTTATGGAGAAGCCGGTAGAGCAATAAAATTCCTCCTTTTCAAAAAAAACTGCTTATGGAAGCAGAAAGTTTGAAAAGAGACAAGTTTAGTTCAATCATAACATAATGGAAATAGGGTGAAAAGAACAAATGGAGCAATTCCTGGGCCATGTAGCGCTTCTGTAAAAGGAACTCTCCCTTGTGTGTAAGAGTGTGCAAGCATGTAACTGCTAAAACCGAAGAACTTAAAAGATTGCACATGCTGATGTTAAATAACAGGATGGAAGAACTGAATTTAATTGTCATCTAAAGTGAATGGAAGCAAAACTACTCCCCTACAGAACATTACATCAACACATTAGATAGCTTTGAGTCCTGAAAATACGAAAAAAATTTGGAGACCCAACACGCATTACCCAAAGATTTGACTAATCAGATACTTACCTAGAAAATTATTTCCACAGAAACTTATTTTTTAGATAATGGAAGAATTATCTCCCAGCCTCTTCATTATGAGATGCGCACAGCCCAATTATTAAAAACTTGCAGTCACAAGACTGAAAGTAAGATATGTGATTCTACAAATAATGTGGACATCCAAACTATAACCAGAGGAAGATAACACACAGAAGGAGGAACACGAATGATTACATTTTGAAAAATTGGAAAGACTTAAGAATATTATTCCGTGCAATATTCATGGAAATTGTACATAATAGTTTTAATTTATAAAAGGTATATTTCCCAACCAAAAATAATAATATTGCTAAGCTTTTGTTCTTCCAGGTAACTTCGCTACTCCAATTCTCCTACTAACAAAACAACGCAATGCATTTATTGAAGAAAGGTATATACTTTACTCAGCTATGTGTAATTTAAACTTGTCAGTTACACAGCGAGAAAAGGTTGGCAGCGATCCTATTGTGGGAGCAATCCAATGGCCAGAGATTTCTGGGTGTCGTGGTAAAGCTTATTGGAGATAATGGGGAACAATCGTACAAGAATAACCAAAACTTGAATGTGCTAAGTTTTTGTGACATTGAGCTAGGCAACTGGAACAAGCCAACACCTTACACCTGAAAATTGGATGTAAGGTGTACTACGTTTCTGCCAAGTTGCTTAAAAGTGTCAAATACACCAAAAAGTACTGACTGAAAAAAAGGTAGGGACTACACAATAGCTAAAATTCTTGTGAAGCTTCCTAAAATCTGCAATTTAGACGTCCAATATAATATTCTTAAAAATTCAATCCTAACAAAAAAGAATGTTTAAAAATTCAAGATTATTCAAAAGGTAAATAGATTCTGACGAAAATATCACCAATATTAAAATGCTACGAAGAGAAGAACTGCAGTTCTTTTTTTCCCCTTCTTCTACATTTTTTTGGGCAGAAAGACGAACTGCAGTTCAAGTACGCAAGAAAGAGACGATATTTCTCTAACCGCAAGGCGCCGCTGAAAGAATCTTCATATAGTCCTAAAAAAAGGGGTACTATAGAAACTCTACAATCAAAAACAAAAACGAAATGTAAACAAAAGAATCCTGAGAATAAAGTCCTCTTGTGTCCGAAATCTTTACACAATTGCGTGTAAGCCCAAGTGTCGAGCAAGCACTGCCAGAAAAATAGAAGGAAAAGACAGAGCTATTGTTTGTATAAAAAAGAAGAAGAAAGAAAAACAGAGTCGTCAGGTACCTGACATGTAGTAAAGAAAGAACATTCTGCAATCACCAGTACTACGAACCCTGACTAAAAACTCAGCATCCCCAAGTACAAAAACTTGGAAGAAAGGAGAGGAGCAGCCTTGGAACTTACAGCCGCAAAGGTCGCCAAAAGAGGGGAATCTGCGGCAGCATACGAGCCTGCAGCCTTCCGGGGAGAGAAAGTGAAAAGCCTTGGAACTTACAGCCGCAAAGGTCGCCAAAAGAGGGGAATCTGCGGCAGCATACGAGCCTGCAGCCTTCCGGGGAGAGAAAGTGAAAAGGGGGGATTTGTGAGGTGGGTAGAGGAGGAAGCAAGCAAGGGACACAGGTGCGGAGCAAGGGAGAGGAGGGAGGTGGGTGGTGGTCGTAGACTAACTAGGGAGGAGCAGAGGAAGGCTACAGGGAAGGGAGGAATCGGTGATGGGAAATTAACGCAGAGGAAGGGAAGGGAACCCCACCAGTCTCGTGGATGGGTGTGGGGATACCGCATCCCGCCTGGACTCTGAAGCACAGAGCAAGGGTATATTTTTTCGAGCCTAACCTAAGCCATAATAACAGGGTTATAAAGCGTGCCTTGCTACAGACTTAGGGGGCTGACAAAATCAGTCCCCCAAGTGTGATCAAATTTGACAAACAATTACGTATATAATCACATGCTATATAAATAATGAAATATGACAAGCTACAACTATGACAATAAACCAAATACGTACGTAACAAATTGTCACACGTTAAAGATTAATCATGGCAAATTATGCTTAGCACAAAATATGCCCTAACTGCATCATATGCGACACACGTTCACGCAATTCAGATATCAGCAGAGCTAATTCTTGTAGAGGGGCCATTCATCTCTTTCATTTTTTGAAAAAGCATATCATACAACTGTATGGTTTTTGTCAGACTTAAATCTTAAACTACGAAATCGTTTATGTCAAACTCTAATCTTTCTAAAACCGTTTATTAAAAATGTTAGTTCGGTTTTGGAGAGTGGCTTTGCGTCTTGAGGTTTTCTAAAATGTTAAGAATGTGGGTGTTAGTCATGCTATATAAAATGATAATCTGTAAAAATTCTTATTTGTGTCATATATAGAAAATTAGAAATACTCATTTATACCTTATCTTTTTTGTACATGACAAATTGGCATATTATATGGTGAATCTTTTAGGTTATAATTTATAGTATGGCTTACGCTCATTAACTGTTTCACATGTTTCGAAAACCTCAAGATGGAAAAACCACCCTTCAAAACCAGGCTAGGGTTTGGAGGGTGGTTTTACATCTTGAGTTTTCCAAAAGATGTGGAGCATATTCACAAGTGAGTAAACAATATAAAAAGGTACACATAGGAATTTGTTGTAAAACATGACAGTTTGTGTCATATAAAAAAAATCCATCCGTATCTTATATATTGTCATCTGCGCAAGCACAGATGATATTTCTCAATGAATTATGCAGGTTCTCATTTCTAGAATGCATTACACCCGTGTATTTTCACATGTTGTGGAAACTCCTGTTGTAAACTTGCCTTCCAAACCGAGACTAGGGTCTAAAAAACGGTTTTAGAAAGTCCAAGACTCAGAACAAATTTTATAACTCAAGATTCAAGTTAGACCAAACATCCTATATTAGGGTTCAAGATTGACTTTTTCTTCTTTTATGATTTTGACTTCTGTTTAATGTGAGCTTGCAAATCATTGTGAAGCCGGAAGCCTACAGAATTTGGGTTTATTCTAAAAACGGAAATACTATATGATGCCAAATTTAAGTGAAGGCTGATAGAAGTGCATGTACAAAATAGGGGATTGCATCATAAGGAAAATCACATGGATACCAGTTTGGATGGGTTATACAAAATAACCACAAAACTGCCTTCGATGCTATGTAAACCAGTGAAAAAGATATTGGAGTGGATTATATTACAGTAGAATCCTAGGAAATCATAGGGACTGAACAACATTCCTATAGATTTCATCCGAGTACATAGTGCGTAAGTTCAATGGTGAAGCATTTCACGCGCTATGTGAGTGTCTCATGCAACCTAATATTTTAGGGTTATTACATAGTTGACATTAGAAAAAATTGTTCACATTTGATATTACGAGTTTGTTTATTACATGTTAGAACTAATGGGCTTAGCCCATGTGCAGTTTCTGAAATTCCTAATAAATCTCAAAGGCCCATGAATAAATGGCAAGAGGTGGGGCAAGAGTTTAGTCCCATATTGCTAGTGGAGGAGGTGGGAGACCACTTATATAGTGAGTTCTCTCTACCACACTTAGTGATTGGTGTGAGGAGAGAAAAGAAGCACCACACACGCGCGCGCTCGCCTCGCCGGGCCGGGCGCGGGCGCGCGCGACATACGCGTGAATGGTCCGCCGAAATCCGGTCCGTGACCTTGCAGGAGTGCGGCTTCCTTTTGCCGTTTTAGTTTTTGGTTTCTTGGCAAATAAGTTTGTTGTTTGCTTGACCGGTAAGTTTACGTGTTGGAAACCTAATCGGTTTAGATAAGTTTTACGTGTTGGAAACCTAATCGGTTTAGATCGTGATCGCGACACGAGACCGCGTGGGCTCTCCTATATATATGACTTACCGGCCGCAGCCAAATATAGATCGAAAACGAGTTAGGGTTTTGCCTCCTCTTGTTACTTGCGCCGCCACAGTAATCTACTCCATCCCGAACGCCGGCGTGCACCAGCGAGAGGGAGAGCAGGTCTCCGGAACCTCTCGTCCTTGTGATCCTGCACCGGGAGAGGACGAATTAGGTTTTTGGGAAGCGCTACGCGCGACTGCTCACATCCGTCACCACGGGTCGTCTTCCATCCAAGTCAGGCGGTGCCGCATACCGTCGTCTCCGCCGCCGTCTGTTTCGACCCGTCTTCACCAACGTCGTCGTCAACAACATCGCTTCTGCAACAGTCACGGCTACTTCATCTACAAACGATCAGTACGTGCGTCGTGATCTGATCCTGTCTTTAAGTATGCTTGCTGTTGCATGTGCGATGCTGCTGTTCTGTTCACCTAGTATGCTAGAGCTATGCATGCTAATATTTGTTTTAGTCATGAATTGTTTACTGGATTTAATCACGAAATTGTCTAATTTTCCAACAATCCAAAAACCTAATTGTAGGCAATTTCCTGAGTTAACCATGACTGGATTCACTGATGCACTGAGGCCGGATAAATTTACCGGTGTGCACTTTAAGAGGTGGCAGGTGAAGGCCACGCTCTGGCTTACTGCTCTGAAAGTTTTCCATGTTAGTACTGGCATGCCAGAGGAAATCTCTGATGAAGATCAGAGGAAGTTCCAGGAAGCCAATACTATATTTGTGGGATGCGTTCTGAGTGTTCTTGCTGACCGTCTGTGTGATGTGTACATGCACATACAAGATGGAAAGCAGCTGTGGGATGCACTGAATGCTAAATTCGGTGCAACAGATGCAGGCAGTGAACTGTACATCATGGAGAGCTTCCATGACTATAAGATGGTGAACAACCGTTCTGTAGTTGAACAAGCTCATGAGATACAGTGCATTGTAAAGAAACTCGAACTCCTAAAATGTGTCTTACCCGACAAATTTGTGACTGGGTGCATGATTGCAAAGCTGCCTCCTTCATGGAGGAGTTTCGCCACTACTCTGAAACATAAGAGACAGGAGATATCAATTGAAAATCTGATAGCGTCTCTTGATGTTGAAGAAAAAGCTCGGGCTAAAGATACTAATGAGAAAGGAGGCGAGGGCCAGTCTAGCGCCAATATGGTGCAGAGATACCCACAGAACAAGAACAAAGGGAAGAACAAGCCTATTCTCAATAAGCCTGCAAAGACTACTACCTTCAAGAAGAAGAAGATGAACAAAGCTGAGCTAGAGTGCTTTACATGTGGGAAGCCCGGCCACTTTTCTAAGGAATGCCCAGATCGTGCAGACCGCAGAGGGAAAACGGGTTCCAAGAATGTCAACATGGTGACCGCTAGCAATACTGATGGGTATGGTAATTTACCTATTGTCCTTTCAGTATTTCAGTCTTCAAGTTGGTGGATTGATACGGGTGCTAACGTTCACGTGTGTGCTGACATCTCTATGTTCACTTCTTATCAGGTCGCATGGGATTCTTCCGTCCTAATGGGGAATGGGTCACATTCTTCTGTTCGTGGCATTGGCACGGTGGATCTGAAGTTTACTTCGGGAAAGATCGTGCAGCTAAGGAACGTGCAGCATGTCCCTACTATGAACAAGAATCTTGTTAGTGGCTCCCTTCTATGCAGAGATGGGTTTAAGGTAGTCTTAGAGTCGAATAAAGTAGTTATGTCAAAGCATGGACAATTTATAGGCAAAGGCTATGAGTGCGGAGGCTTGTTCCGCTTTTCTCTTTCGGATTTTTGCAATAAGTCAGTAAACCAAATTTGTGCTGCTGTTAATGATGATGCGAGTGTTTGGCACTCTCGCTTATGTCACGTTAATTTTGGTTTAATGTCTCGGCTTTCCAGTATGAGTTTAATTCCGAATTTCACTATTGCCAAAGGCTCTAAGTGCCATAGTTGTGTGCAATCAAAGCAACCTCGGAAGCCTCACACGGCAGCCGAGGAGAGAAACTTGGCACCTCTAGAACTCATATATTCTGATCTATGTGAGATGAATGGTGTGTTGACAAAAGGTGGAAAGAGATATTTCATGACGTTGATTGATGATGCGACTAGATTTTGCTATGTTTATTTGTTGCAAACTAAAGATGAGGCTTTAGACTACTTTAAAATTTATAAGGCTGAAGTTGAAAATCAATTAGAGAGAAAGATCAAGCGTCTTAGGTCGGATCGTGGTGGCGAGTATTTTCCCAAAATATTTGATGATTTCTGTAAGGAACACGGTATTATTCATGAGAGGACGCCTCCCTATTCGCCCCAATCGAACGGGGTTGCCGAGAGGAAAAATCGCACGTTGACTGACTTGGTGAATGCCATGTTAGACACTGCTGGTTTATCTAAGGCATGGTGGGGGGAGGCTTTGTTGACTTCATGTCATGTCCTGAATAGAGTTCCAAACAAGAATAAAGAGAAAACCCCTTATGAGGAGTGGGTTGGGAGAAAACCATCACTTTCTTATTTGCGCACTTGGGGATGCTTGGCGAAAGTCAATGTTCCAATCTCTAAGAAACGCAAACTCGGGCCAAAGACAGTGGATTGTGTCTTTCTAGGTTATGCTCATCAGAGCATTGCCTATAGATTTTTAGTGGTCAAATCTGAGGTACCTGATATGCATGTTGATACTATAATGGAATCTCGTGATGCAATATTTTTTGAGAATATGTTTCCTATGAAAGATATGCTTAGCACTGCTAAAATTTCTTCTGAGATAATTCCTAAATCTAGTACATCTGATGAGTATTTTGAACAACCACATGAGGAAGTCTTTGAGGAGGATAGCAATGAGACTCCTACAAGGAGTAAGAGACAGAGGATTGCAAAATCCTTTGGTAATGATTTCATTGTATACCTTGTGGACGATACTCCCACGTCTATAGCAGAGGCATATGCATCTCCAGATGCAGATGACTGGAAAGAAGCTATCCATAATGAGATGGACTCGATTCTTTCCAATGGAACTTGGGAACTAACTGAACGACTCTATGGTTGTAAACCTGTGGGCTGTAAGTGGGTGTTCAAAAAGAAGCTTAGACCTGATGGTACTATTGATAAGTACAAGGCACGGCTTGTGGCCAAGGGCTACACTCAGAGAGAAGGCGAAGATTACTTTGACACCTATTCACCCGTCGCTAGACTGACCACCATTCGAGTACTACTTTCCCTGGCTGCCTCCTATGGTCTTATCGTTCATCAAATGGACGTAAAGACAGCCTTCCTAAATGGAGAGTTGGAAGAGGAAATCTATATGGATCAGCCTGATGGGTTTGTGGTAAAGGGTGAAGAGAGAAAGGTGTGCAAGTTGTTAAAATCTTTGTATGGGCTGAAACAGGCACCTAAGCAATGGCATGAGAAGTTTGACAGAACTATAACTTCTGCAGGCTTTGTTATTAATGAGGCTGATAGGTGTGTTTACTATTGCCATGGTGGGGGCGAAGGTGTTATATTATGCTTGTATGTGGATGACATACTGATCTTTGGTACAAACATTGATGTGATCAATGAAGTCAAGTCTTTTCTATCAAAAAGTTTTGATATGAAAGATCTGGGAGAAGCTGATGTGATTCTAAACATCAAGCTTATTAAGGATGAGAGTGGGATTACTTTAACGCAATCTCACTATGTTGAAAAGGTCTTGAGCCGGTTTGGCTTTATAGACAGCAAGCCTTCTCCAACACCTTATGATCCCAGTGTGACACTCCGAAAGAACAAGAAAGAAACGAGGGATCAATTAAGATACTCTCAAATTATCGGTTCACTCATGTACTTAGCTAGTGCAACAAGGCCAGACATCTCTTTTGCTGTGAGCAAGCTGAGCAGGTTCATGTCAAACCCGGGTAATGATCATTGGCATGCACTTGAAAGGGTCTTGCGCTATCTGAGAGGTACAATGAGTTATGGAATTCACTATTCAGGGCACCCTGCTGTGCTTGAAAGGTATAGTGATTCGAACTGGATATCGGATGTTGACGTGCTCTATGCCACGAGTGGGTATGTTTTTACTCATGGAGGTGGCGCAGTGTCATGGAGGTCGTGTAAACAGACCATATTGACGAGGTCAACCATGGAAGCAGAACTTACTGCTTTAGACACAGTCACTGTTGAGGCAGAATGGCTGCGTGAGCTCTTGTTGGACTTGCATGTGGTTGAAAAACCTGTGCCGGCTATTCTTATGAATTGTGACAACCAAACGGTCATTACTAAAGTGAACAGTTCTAAGGATAATGCGAAGTCCTCAAGACACATGAAGAGACGTTTGAAGTCTGTCAGGAAATTGAGAAACTCCGGAGTAATAACTGTTACGTATATTCAAACAGACAAAAACCTGGCAGATCCCTTTACAAAGGGATTATCACGGAATGTGATAGATAATGCATCGAGGGAGATGGGTATGAGACCCATATGTGTTACACCATAGTAGTAACCCAACCTTTGTGATCGGAGATCTCATGAATTAGGACCTGGGAAAACAAGCTATTGGTTAACTGAGGAGAGTAACTTGTAACCCTCTCTAGGTGAAGATGCAAAACTCTCAGAGCTTTAAGGCTCAGAGCTGTATGGCAGGTTGGCAAGATGCCTTAATGTGTTTCTATTGGCTATGTCTAGCAAAGATGCTGTCCTACAGAGCATTCTTGAAAGAACACGCCTACATGAGCCCGACTGTTAAACGTCGCAGTCTATCAGACTTGGGTGGTCTCTAGCAAGCTCACGAGGAGACCAGGGAGTACGACGTATATGCTCCACCCGCGGGGTAGGCTACTGGCAGCCAGGTACTGGTTGTGACTTTAAGTGAAACCTGTTTGCACAAAACTTGCAATTCAAGGCATAGTCCATTGTTCAAGTTGTGAATGGATGTAGCTCAAAGTTCTAGGCAGAAGTTCAACTTAACAGTCTCTGCTGAAACACTAGTATATTAAACAAGTAACGAGATCAGGCAAATCTCTAAATGGACGTTTGAGATCTGGTGGGGGATTGTTAGAACTAATGGGCTTGGCCCATGTGCAGTTTCTGAAATTTCTAATAAATCTCAAAGGCCCATGAATAAATGGCAAGAGGTGGGGCAAGAGTTTAGTCCCATATTGCTAGTGGAGGAGGTGGGAGACCACTTTATATAGTGAGTTCTCCCTACCACACTTAGTGATTGGTATGAGGAGAGAAAGGAAGCACCACACACGTGCGCGCTCGCCTCGCCTCGCCTGGCTTGGCCGGGCTCGGGCACGGGCACTGGCCGGGGCCGGGTCGAAGGGCGCGGGCGTGCGACATACGCGTGAATGGTCCGCCGAAATCCGGTCCGTGACCTTGCAGGAGCACGGCTTCCTTTTGCCGTTTTAGTTTTTGGTTTCTTGGCAGACAAGTTTGTTGTTTGCTTGACCGGTAAGTTTACGTGTTGGAAACCTAATCGGTTTAGATAAGTTTTACGTGTTGGAAACCTAATCGGTTTAGATCGTGATCGCGACACGAGACCGCGTGGGCTCTCCTATATATATGACTTACCGGCCGCAGCCAAATATAGATCGAAAACGAGTTAGGGTTTTGCCTCCTCTTGTTACTTGTGCCGCCACAGTAATCTACTCCATCCCGAACGCCGGCGTGCACCAGCGAGAGGGAGAGCAGGTCTCCGGAACCTCTCGTCCTTGTGATCCTGCACCGGGAGAGGACGAATTAGGTTTTTGGGAAGCGCTACGTGCGACTGCTCACATCCGTCACCACGGATCGTCTTCCATCCAAGTCAGGCGGTGCCGCATACCGTCGTCTCCGCCGCCGTCTGCTTCGACCCGTTTTCACCAATGTCGTCGTCAACAACATCGCTTCTGCAACAGTCACGGCTACTTCATCTACAAACGATCAGTACGTGCGTCGTGATCTGATCCTGTCTTTAAGTATGCTTGCTGTTGCATGTGCGATGCTGCTGTTCTGTTCACCTAGTATGCTAGAGCTATGCATGCTAATATTTGTTTTAGTCATGAATTGTTTACTGGATTTAATCACGAAATTGTCTAATTTTCCAACATTACATGTCAGTGATACATGAATAGTACTAGACCACTGTTTATGATCACTGTTTATGTGTCATTTACATGTATCACTGACACAACTTGCAATAGTAAATGCGTAAAAATCCCTATTTTCTAGCGTGTGCAGTGGACTGTGCGTGTCATGACGTGAGTCAGGTGTGCATACTTAGTATGCATCCTACTTGTACTTACAAAAGCAGTATTCACGTGGATTTCATTCCTACGTTCCAAATGCATCAACATTTGTAACATTCGTATAGGATAAAAAATATTACAATTTTTTTCCGAAAATCAACAACCCGAACAGGCGTCGATTAGTTGGTGCCAACTAGCATAACAATATCTTTCTTATTCTCACGAAATATCAATTCAGGACGACTATAAATAAGGATATGTGATGATCCCATGTCATAATAGTCAGTTATGAAACTGTATTTGATGAGATCATATTACGGACAATTCTTCATAAGAACCATATGTGATATCTCTCTTATTATAGGTAGTTCTAACTATAAAACCATCTATGATATCCCTCTTATCACGGGCGATTGTTGCTATAGAACCATTTATGATGAGGCTTTATAAGAAAAAAAAATATTTCTGATTATTGGTCAGTATTAGGAAATAAAATGACAAAAAATGTATATATATATATATATATATATATATATGTATTTAAAAGTATAGAATTCACAAACCATCACACAACACTCCTATAAACGATCTTGCAAAACTCATTCACATGTTCAAATACAGTAATCTCTAATTGTGCTGTCAGCAAATACTTATAGTCTATCGTGTCATTTAATCCACTCTGGTCTGCCCATTATGAGAAATCTTGACAGTGCAACTGACCATCACTGTTTCACATAAAAAGACACATAAGAGTGGCTGAATGAGAAGAGATTATAACTTTTGCAGACAACGCGATCAAAAGTCCTGTATTCAAATTAGGTATTTAAATATATTAAAATAAATACATCCATACAGATTCAAAATTGCTCTAAATATATAGAATTTGTGTCTGCTTTTCTAGTATAATGTAAGGACTTTTAGTCATTCCTTACCTCATACTAGAAAAACAAAATACACATTCATTATATGGTAAAGTTTTATCATCATTGGCGTAATCATCCAAAGTAACACAACTCATTTTTTTTAAATGCCTCGGTGTATTGCCCATTTTAAATAATCACACATGGGTCGGCAATGGCTCAGTTGTGCAGGGGTTAGGGTTGGGGTTAATGCAATTTTAACCTTACCTCAAACTCTGGACCCTTGTAAATCATCACGCATAGTTTATTAGTGGGTCTTATTCATCATTGACATAATCAAAATGTAAACCATCATGTACAAAACCACATCTGTTGGTTGTGATAAATCAAAGCCCGGAAGCTCCAACAAGCATGTAAATCAGAGGTGAGCATAATCCGATGAGTTACCATCACCCCTCCTGTGAAGAAGAGGTTAGACCTCTCCATTGGAACATGTTACCTCTTCTTCGCAGGAGGGGGAAGGTAACATGTCGATTTACTCCCACCACTTTTGCAATTCCAATCTCTTTCATTATCAAAATCATAGAAATGGTACAAATTTTACGCCTTAGTTGCCAACACATTACAAGGGCTCAAATGGTTTAGAGTTCAGGGTAGACATGGGATAGCTCAATTAGCTAACTAAAGTATTATAACATAACTCTATTAGCTAACTAAAATTTGTAAACCTAATCTAAACATGCCTACAGTGGCATATTAAGGCATTCTACATAGATCTATCGTGCTCACAACTAAATATCACATTAATTCTAGCATTCGGAAAACCCTAGCATTTGCAAAAATAGTGAGAAGTGAGGGAAGTGGGGGAGGCACGTACTTTGTTGTCTCTGGGGTGGAGGAGGAGGCCAGTGCGGAGGAAGTCGAGGAAGTTGCGCTCGGTAAAGGAGTCCGGTGGTGGTTGAGGGTGTCGAGGAGGAGTGAGCGGTAGTAGAGGAGGAGGGCATGGCGGCGGCGGAGGAGGGCATGGTGGTGGAGGATGACTATAGGTGGTCGTCAGTGAGGACGATAGAAAGGCGCAGTGAACGGTGACGTTGAGGAGCTCAAGGAGGAGGAGCACGTGGTGGCAACGGATCTAACCGCTAGGAGCCACGTTAAAGGCCGCGGCGCATGGATCATGCCGTGTCGAGGGCTGCAAGGCCCGGATCTAGCCGTCATAGGCCACATCGAGGGCAGCAGCGCTCGGATTCAGTCACCGCAAGCCTAGTCAAGGCCGGCGGTGCATAGATCCAGCCGGCGATAGCACTCAGATCAGTCCTGTCACGCTCCACAACGCCCTTCGGTCCGACCGTGCACGAAGTTTTATCGCGTGACCGGTAGTGTGTCAGATTTCTAGTAGAAGTAATGCACCACTTTATTTAATGAAAAAAAATCCTCGACCAACCGATTAGATGCTAGTGTTCAATAGAAGAGCTGGGCATTTAATTTAATTGACTGATTCTTCCAGGAAAATTGAAGTTGGGGATATTGGAAAGTTAGCATCACTTGGTCCACTGATTGCTGCAGGTATACCCTCCAAAGAGTACGAAGTTTTTAGGCTGTTAGATTCGATGATCAATTAAGTTCGCAATATAGTGCAACCGTCCATCCACTGCAGGGAGGCCGGTGTGGTGACATCTCTCAGGAACTAACTAATAATGTGTTCAATCAAACTTCTTAATCAAAGAATCAAGGATATGATGGAGAACTGAGACCAAACCATGTGATGGTGCAGCGGAACTGAATCAATAATTACATATTGAGCTAAACCTGATACACTTTATTCCGTACTCCAAATTGTGAAAATGGCATTAGATGCAAATTAGGAGAATGCCACTCCGGAGATTAACCAGTTTGCTCTAAGATTCGCAAAATTTTCTAACTTGGAGTAACGAAGCACCTAGATATTGCTCTCTTTGGTGTCTATTCATAAGTTGTCTAAAATGCTCTAGATCTCAGTTAACTTTTAAACTTTTAGATCAACATCTAATCGTCTCCATCCGACCTCTTATACCATATATAACCTACAAACCAAAATGGAAAAAGTTCGTTTTTCAACCTTGAACTCTTGTCAGAGTTCACGTTTTAACCTGGAACTCTAAAATGGTCCAATTTAGGACCTTAAACTCATAATGTCATTTGATTTTTAACCCCTATCTGATTTTTTGGCCATTTTAACTAGGTTTGACTCCAGTATTCACCACTTGGCTGCCACGTCACCCAATAGAGACTGTCATTCATTCTTTCTCATATCTCCTCTCGTTACCCTCACTTCTCCCGTCTCCTCTAGCCGGCGACCACCTTGTTCCTCATGGTGTGGTGGAGGATCGAGGAGAGGTTAGCACTACAACAAGGGCATGTCGGCAGAGAGGCCTGGTGATGGACGTGAACTACTGGACGATGTTGAAGAGAGAGAGGCTAACTGTGTCGAGGTCGTGGAAGCAGGCCAAGATACGAGCAATGACAGGAGTGCCGTTGGCGATTGGATTTGGGGTGACGTGGCAGCCACGTGGCAAATATCAGAGTCAAACCCAGTCAAAAGGGCCAAAAAACCAGGTAGGGGTTGAAAATTAAACGGTACTAAGAGTTCAGGGTCCTAAATCGGATCATTTTAGAATTTAAGGTTGAAATGTGAACTCAGACAAGAGTTCGGTGTTGAAAAGTAAAAAATTTCCAACTAAAGTTGAAATAATCTTTACTAAAATTACATATTTTTAAAACTAAAATTTTACGCTAAATAATGTGTAATTTTATATGGTTGGGATTTATATAAATACCGGACAACTGAAAATTAGCGAATCTGTTTTTTCTTTTGGAAGAATCCAAATCCAATTTTGCATATGTATCTTTCTAAAGAAAATGGCGCGGTACTATAGTAAGATTAGTTGTAGACTGGTCACGTAATAAGGCCTAAATTTCGTTTTAAAACCCAACATATAACTGGAATCAGTATGTTCTTTTTTCTTAATAATTAAAGGGTCATCCTTACGATCTTTGCTTAAGATTAGTTGTAGACTGCTCACGTAATAAGGCCTAAATTTCCTTTTAAAACCCAACAACATATAACTGGCGGGAATAGTATGTTCTCTTTTCTTAATAATTAAAGGGTCATCCTTACGATCTTTGCATCATGCGGTGTATTCATCTAGATTTTATTCGAACGATGTACAAAGTGTTAGTATTAAAATCGGCTTACAAAATAGCAAGAAATTATCACTCTATGGCCAACATCGACAGAGAAACCTGTCATCGCCAGCGGGACGATATTCTACTCTTACAACCAGAACAACCACTTAAACAATATTAGAATAGATAAATAATAGTTTTCCAACACGACAACTTTCATGAAGGGAACGACGCATACGTGCTGCCATTGCCAGATGCATGTGACGAAGTACCGATTGACAGTTCTCGCCTTGAAAAACCCATACTGTTGCTTCAAAGATAACGCCTCAAAAAAGGGACGACGCTCGTGCTCTTTCGTTGCTGGATCCATCCAATGAAGCACAAATAACGATTTACACCTCGAAACTCTGCTATTCGCCATCTGCACAGTGTCGCCGACCACTGTAGTCCCAATCAAATCCCCAAATCCATCATTGCGGATCGTCACGGTCGCCGCTTGTCCTTGAAAATGGACTCTAAGCTACCGGAGGGAAGATCGCGTCGAAACAAAATACACATACAAAGGGAGGCTAAAGTCTGCCACGATCTCCTTGTCAGTCGGACAAGCTGCCATGATCCACTAATGCATACCGTGCCAAACAGGGCCCTTAGAGAAGTCATGTTGCCAAGCGCCTAAACTGGCTGCGAGAGCGTAAGGGGGCATCCGCTTGCCGCCTAGGGCCGCTGCCTAGGCGTGGCATCCCGGGATGCCACGCCTTGCATAATTCTTCTTTGGTCTCCCGCATAGTGCATGGACCGGTGCTGCCACACCCATTGTAACGTGCCGCCAGTCAAATGCCTCAATTCAATCTGGAGGATTCTACCCACGTAGTTTCCTGCAGATAGATCGTCACCCGAAATAGACTTACGAAGAGATGCTCCGCCGTTACTACCACTCAAAAGACCTCACTGTCTAGATTGGACATCGGCGACCGACGACGACAGCAGCAAGGAGAAGAAAAAGACTAAAGCGGGGCGGCTAAAATTTAGGTGCCTGCGGTGTCGCCCACCGAAACGACACGGGAGGACGTGTGAGTCACGCCGGTAGCTAGACAAATATGGCTCACCAAGCTTGAAAACTCGTACGTTCGTTAGACAGATAGGACGATGGCCCGTTAAGCTGATGAGAAAAAACTGACAATATACTCAGATAGGACGGTGGCCCATTAAGCTGACAATGTACTCGTACTTCCACAGTTTAATTTCAGTAGTATATTTTTGTTCCACAATTAAATATCGGGTAACAATTAATTGCCAAGAACTTTCTCTCTCTAATGATGGAATGGGTATATAGCATATTCTGTTCATGCCCTCGCTCAAGTGGCAAGCCCATGCCCACGTCCATGATGGACAGGAGGACAGAGACGCAAGGTAGGCAAATTGTCCGCAAACGCCGCGGAGAAAAAACTAGAACCTGTGGTGTCCGGTGCAGGAGCTGCGGCGGCGATGTGGATAAGGAAAGGGGAAGGCATGCAGCAACTGGCAATGCATTGGATATTTGGATGGACATATGTGGCTGTACTTGTACATACTCATGTGAGCGACCTTTTTCTGTGGACGAAGATGAGCTGAACCTAGCTATCTTGCGGCCATATCATCCTTCCAATTATTTTCTTTCATTGCCTTTTTCTTCTGTTCTCTTGTAGCAGCACGCATGGATTTTAATGGAGGCTGTTCGTTTCTGCATTTCGGCAAGATGATAATAGCAACGTGATTTTTGATATAAATATGTGGAGTTGATATATAGCTTCACACTTTCTTCTGGCTGCACTGTAGTGTGCTTGGTTCTATTATAGGATTTCTTTGTACCCAACTATAACAAATGCCGTGGGTTTTTTTTTGACCCACGACGCTCTGTTTATAGACCCGCTGAGACCTCACGGAGATCCCAAAAAACTCGGTTTAGGGGCTATACGGGTATCCTTTTTTCTCTCTGCTCATGACCAGGGCCCCCTGATGGGCACCTTAAAAGGATTTAGAGTATTGACTAGACAGATGAATAGAAGATTAACAAATTTATGATCAAAAATTTCTTTCTACATAAGTATTCTATAACACTAAGCAAAATTTAGCAGGTTAGTGATCAAAACAAGTATGAAAACAAATATAGAAAAGTGCAAGGAAAATACCACATGGGAGACATAAGATTTGTTGTTGAAGTTCGAGCCTTTGGTGAGACTCTACGTATTCTTGGGTAAGCTTGATTCAACGATCAAAACCGACATCAAATCATGCTCTTTTATCAAGAAGCTTGTCGATATGAAGTTTCTCTTCTATTGTGGTGACTTTTCACCTTGTGGTAAACGAGATCCAAACCCTCATAAACTTCTTGGAACTCTTCACAATTCTTGAAGGCTCCAAAGTGATTCCTAACAGTCTAGAGATGCCAATCTCCAAGAATAACAGGCTTCAATCAGTTTGGCTTGGAGATGAATTATTGATTGATGCTCAACTATAGCAAATGAATGATTTGCAAAGAGTTAGGTGTGCAAAGAGGTTTGGGGGTACATATAGACAACCCCTTAAAAACTAGATGTTAGTGCAAAAATTGCAGAACTCAGAACCTCAGAGATGGAACACGGAGGTTCTCACACTTGATAGCAACGGCTATATTGTCTGTCCAGAAACGGATCTCAGAACTTCCGGCAAGAACCCAAAAGTTCTGACTTTTAGAGCAGTGTACAGAAGCGAATGTCGAAGGTTCCAACTTGAACCTAGATCATACAAGATTTAGAATAGCCTTGAAAAGGCGTGGTCAGAACAAATTCCCGGAGGTTCCGACATCGCACTCAGATTTTTAGAGATTTCAAAGAACCTCAACTGAGATAAACATAACTCATTTTTGGAGGATCCGACAATGAATTCAGACATTTAGAGATTTCAAAAGATAAGTCCAAAATAGATCTCAGAGACTTCAAAAAATCCAGTAGCTCAGATTTTCAAAGCAGAAGGACTTAGGCGTGTACTGAAGTGAAACTTGGAGGTTCCGAAAAATCTTGGATGTTCCAACATCCAGAAGATCAAACAGGAAGGGCAACTCAGAGGCTCCGAGTTCCCTGACTCTTCACTCAGAGGTGAAACTTAAATGTTTCGACGTTTCCAGAAAAGGTGTTTATGAAGAGATTTTAGAGGCCTCTTTAGATTTAAAAGTTGATCCCTAGCTAAGCATTAGCAAGGCATTCTCACCTATTTTTAGATTTTAACCCCTCTTAATAGTATGACTTTTTCCAAACTCAATGTGATTCGTTGAACCACCAAAAGAGTTAGAAAATTATCCTTAATCTTCGTTTCTTTGAGCCATCTTTTCTCTGAACTTTTAAGAGGTCATCAATGTTAGTTTTAACACTAATTTTAGAACTAAACTCCTTATCACACTTGATGCACAGATTCTCTTAATATTTTTTATTAATCATCAAAAACCACTTATAAGGGCCAAGATGCACTTTGACTCCTCTATCCAGTTGCCTTTGCTTGTGACCAGGGTTTCCATGCATGAGCTTCCCTGCTCCCTGTCTTTATATCGTCGGCGTGTGGCCGTTCCTCATTGGGACGGGGAGGCTTCCATCCTCGCATCGTCATGGACAACCGTCACTGGAGAAATGCTTATGCATTTTCTTCATAGATTTTGTAGCTAGAGCAAAAAAAATGAAGTGATCAAACGACCAAAAGAAAAAGGAGATATGTAGGGTTAATTGCTATAGTGAATCGACCACTAATTTTGCTAGGCAAGCCTAACTACCAACGAATCCACATAAAATTTCAAGCAAATAAGGAACTAAGCATGATTAAAACAATAGAGTTCATGCATTCAGACTTTGCTAACTATTCTGGCAAGTTAAAGAATCAAGGAGCAATGGAAAAATCAAATAAGGAGCTGAGCATAAGCTACTTTTGTAATAGCTGAAGAACATTGAACATGATTAAAAGAACAAAGTTTACTCATTTGCTATTTCCTAACTATTCTTGCAAGTTAAAAAGACAAAAGCAATGGAGATCTTGATTTTTCCAATGTTCTTAAGGCAAAAGAGACCTATGGGAAGGGGAAAATGCCTAGGAAACATCACTTGCATGGCAGCATGGTGCTGGCCGTCGAGGTATGTTGCTGTGTGACCGCAGGAACCACAAGGCGAGTAAAAGGCAGCGTGGACCATTGGATGGCCTTGAGGAGATGGGAGAGAATGCCCTGCTCATGCGGGCCTATGACGCCGAGCGTGTTGTCGACATGAGTAGCCAGTTGGGTGCTAACGGTGTCCACCATGCTCCTGGCTGATGAGCTCTTCTCCAGGGGAAGCTGGTGCAGATCTGCCTCCTTGCGCACATGCCCACGACCGTGAGCACTTTGATGGAGGCGGTGGCGGTGGCGATGCGACCTCCACCGGCACCAGCAATGATGCAACAGCAGCTGGAGACTCTGAGGGTAGAGCCGGCGAAGAATGTGGTCTAATAGGTGGAGGAGCCCAACATTCTGGTGAGGAGGTGGAGGGATCTCCTACGACTACGGAAGCAGTAGGTGTCGACGGTGTTGATGGCCTACAAGAGCACAGGATCAAAGTAGTAATTTTTTGATGAGAAATAGTTGAAGCCAAACAAAAACAGTGATTGATCTCAGTTGGTTGCAAATCTGAAATCACACTAAAAACAAATAAAAGTGAGAGTTGAGATGCACCATTATCTTTCTCAAATAGTGTTACACTCTAATACCCCTTCCTATGAGTCGCAGCCCCTGGATCCGATCAGAGTTTGTGAGATACCATGCGAGCTTTCATGATATCAAGACAAAGTAGATGAACCCAATAGAGAGTATCAAAATAATGATGATGAACAATCACGGCAAGAGAGAAAAGATATGGCGAAGATAACCGTGAGAAAAGATATGGCGAAGACAACTGCAAATTCTTTAAACACAACCTCAAAAGAGTACAAGGGATTGCCACCTTCTCACAACTCTCTCACATCTTTTAGGACTCTCGGATCCTTACCCTATACAAGAATCTAGTGCTAAAGGAACCTAGCCTCTAATCCTCTCTTGCTTCCACCTTACTCTTAGAATGCTTGATTGTTTAGGTTGTGTTCCTATGGCTATCCCCTCATGAGTTTATATAGATTCTCACATAGCCTCTTCCAAAACAAGGATTTTAATCCTAGTAGATTTCCTCTAGTTTCCTTGTAACACACATCTTGAATCCTAATAGGTTTAGGATATGAATTACACCGTATTGGACAATCTCCACCTTGAATCTTACCAGTTGATGTTATTGTGATCCTCTATGAATTCACTCCAAGTCGGCTTTGCCTTTTTTGCTCCCACCTCGGGAGCACCTCCGCCACAGAGGCTCATGCACATCACCGTGATGTATCTATTGGTGTTCGAGTTAGACTGGCCGACCCCTCCACCTGAGAGCTCTCTCCTTGTGTAGTTTGGTTAACCACGCCGCATGTACGTACATTCCTCAATGCGATAGGTTTGTACCGCTTGAGCTCCGCCTGCTCGCTGGCACCGCATGGTTGGTCCCGCCACGACTTCCTTCTTCCAACAGCTTGCACCTTCGCCTTTGTGTCTGTTAGAGTTTGCAACCCTCTTTGCAGCTCTCTGCGCACAACTTCTCTTGAGATATAAGTATCTACCGTTGACGATACAGTTTCCTTCTCCTAGCCAAGATTTGTATCAAACCTCTCATTGGTCGCACCACTTTTAAAATTTCCCCCAGTAATCTATATCCACCTTTGCCCTAGATACCTTTCATGATAACCTTTCCTTTGCAAGTAATTCACTTATCTCCACCTTGAGTGATACCTCACAACTAAGAAGTTCAAGTGACCTCAGAGATATTAGATTCTTCTTCAAGCCAAGAACATAGCAAACTCCCGTCAGTGTGCGACATGCTCCATTATATATATCAAGTGTAACCATTCCCACCGCAGTGACTACATAGCCCATGCAATCAACTAAGTGAATAGTTACATGCACCGGGCTTAGAGATCTTTGTCAAACATCTCCCTCGCTGAACATATATGGAAGCAACTTTCTTAATTCAATATCCATCCATGAGAAATACCTAGTTAACTAACAACAAGTATGTCTAAATCGTCTTCTGCTATCTCCACTAAGCATGCACTTTTCATTTGCTTCAAACTTGGATGATCTTTTATCATATGATCTTGCTTGTCACATAGAAAGCATACACATTTATCCTTGTTCTTCCCCTTCTTCTTCCCATGACTTTTTCTTTTGCTTGTTGCACCTACGACAGCTAATGCTCGATCACCCAAGGATGAAGATTCCGATGGCTTTTTCAAGGACTCTGTCTCGAATGGATATGCAACTGCCTCATTGAAGTTGAGTGTTTTTCTCCATGAGAATATTCAGCACCAATTACTCCCATGATAGTGATAGAGATGATGTCAGTAAGATGACCTTGTCATTTTTCTCGATTTTTTCATCCACGCTAGTTAGCAGTGTGACAAGCTTGTTGAGGACATTGAGATGGTTGACAAACTCCGTGCCTTCCCCCATGCCAGTTGCCACTTCAGCATCCGCCGGTTTGTCAGCGACTTTGCCATGTACAGTTCTTCTAGGTTACTCCATAATTTCTTTGATGAATTCTCCTTGATCACTGAGACATAAACGGATTGTATCAATAGCCTTCTGCTCCATCACTTTCTAGTCTCCATTGGACGTCCTAGCCAGTTTGTCCCTTTCAAGACGTTGATTAGCCATTGTTGGACAAGAACATCCTTCACCATACATTGCCACACGCTGAAATTTCTATCGCCGTCAAATTTCTCTACTTGGCTCCACATCGTTGACATCGCTCTTGATTATGCACTAACTAATGCCTTACTGACCTTCTCACAAATCTGATTAATCTGGCCTAGGCTCTGGTACCTCTTCTTATGCGCAGCAGCCCCTGTATCTAATCAGAGTTGTGACATATGACACAAGCATGCACGATATCAAGACAAAGTAGACGAAACCTGTAGACAGTACCAAAATAATGACAACGAACAATCATGACAAAAGAGAAAAGATTTGAGGAAGCTAACCGTGGATTCTTTAAGCACGACATCAAAAGAGCACAAGGGATTATTGCTCTCTCACAACCGTCCCACACCTTTTGGGACACTCGGATCCTTGCCCTATACAAGAATCTAGTGTTAAAAAAACCTAGCCTCTAATTCTCTCTTGCTTTCACCTTGCTCTTGGATTGCTTGATTACTTAGGTTGTGTTCCTATGGCCATCCCCTCATGGGTTTATATATGTTTCCACATAGGCTCTTCCAAAACAAGGTGGACTTTGAATCCTAGTAGATGTCACATTGAACCCTGATAGGTCTCCTCTAGTTTCCTTGTAATACACATCTTGAATCCTAGTAGGTTTTAGGATATGGGTCACACGGTATGGAACAAATAGTCATGTACATTGATGATGCAACTGAAAATGAAAATATGCAACTACTTGACCTAGCATGCAATTTACATTTTAGGAATAAATAAAAACATAAAATAAACTAAACCTAAAAGTGCTAGAATTGAGGTATGGGGTATGTAGGCTCACTTGTAGCAAGCAATAGGGATTATGCAACATTAAAGTACCAACGATGAAGTTGCAAGAATTAAAAGTGAGGCTAATATTACTAGCAATAGATATATGCAGTCTACCTTTTGTGCAACCACCAATAAAAGACGTACATTAAGATATAGCCGGGACAATACTAATAATTTCACTAGTGAAAGTCATAAGAAGATCACGTGGTTGGCTTCTCTATCCCATCTCCCATTCTCGACAACAAATGCATCGCCAAGTTTTGCGCATGGCCAATTCACGACACACAATAAATAATCTATTAAAATCATAGTACGCATAAGATTAATCTCAAACATATAATTGATTATGCCGAAGATGGATAGTAATCATAATAATATAATTGACAGGGCCGAAGATGGATAGCCATCACAATAATCATGAAAACATTATATAGTTAATACCACACACCCCGTAACCTCGATGAGACTACTCACAAATCATGCACAACATGAAGAACAAATAGAAGATTAAATCCAAAACTTGAGAAAATGCCAAGATATAGACCAATCATAAGTTTCTAATGTTGTAGATGAAGTACAAGGGGACTTAATCTATGGATGGTGATTGTGGAGATGCAAATTATGGATCCCGATGGTGTTTTCAATTTAACCCGAACGCTTCTATCTTCTCCACGATGTTGTCTCTCCTCTGTTCGCGGAACTCCAAGCGGGGTATATGAGGGTCAAAACGGATCTACTCGAGAAGATGCGTCAACACCCAAGCCTTGAGGGGCCCAGGTGGTAGAGGGAGACGATAGGAGATGCCACCACCTCTTGTCGGGCCGCTCCCACGGGATTCCTATGGTTGCCTACTTTCGCACGAAGTATTCCCCCTCTAGAAGGTTCCCGAATACGCTTGGTTTCATGGTTTTTGTGATATTTTTCCTGCGTATAGAAAATAAAGAGAGAAATATACAGTCTGACAGTTTATTCAATAATCTAGAAAAATAATTAAAAGATATAATAGAAATATAACAGAAAGGCATCATTAAAACTCAGAAAAACATGCTATATTTTTTACATATCAAGCGTAAGAGACCAAGCCGCTAAGTCGGCTCCTTCATCACGGGCTGAAGCCGCCGGAGTAGAAGCCGTCCCTCAGCCTCCTCCTCCTCCATGAGTTCGGCCCCGATGAGCCTTACAAGCCTGCACTGCCACTTGCTCCCGCTCCAACCCCAACGTCACTTCCTCCATCCCAGCACCAGCTGCCTCCCAAGATTCGCCTCTCGTTAATGCAGGCGCCCACGCCGCCACCCTTGCCTCCTGTGCCGTCGTCTCCTTCATTAGCTGTCGATGCCGATAGCCCGCACCTCCACGCTATCGGCAAGGTAGTGTTCAACGGGCTTGGCCGCATGATTTTGGGGGCGTAAGTGGATATGGGTGGGTGTTAGATGTGAGGGGATGTGAGAAAGAGAGGGAGGTGAGAGAGAGAGAGGAGGGACTGGCAAAGGTTAGGGTTGGACCGACTGGGCAGGTTTGACTGGCTAGGCCTATGGCCCAGTCTAGTGTTAAGGTTGGGCCAACTAGGTTGGTTTGACTAGCTAGGCCTACGGCTAGCATAGGATTTTGATATAAGAGCATTTAAATATTTTACTTAAATACAAATTTCCACAAACACTCTAAATCCAATTCAAATCAACATTCAAAACTAAATTCAGGAATTTTTCTTATACTTCCTTTTAGATAACATGTTGTGAATAAATTATAAATATTTTCTATGATGCAACGTTTTTTTTCCCAGAGAAAATAGATGTGTAGGCGGTATATCACGTAAAATCATGAATAAAATTTTGAATTAGGGATCCATAATTTGGGGAGGATTTTCATGTCTATTTGCTCGACGTAAGAAATTGTAGAATATAGTTGGAATATAACGTGATTAGTGTGCGAGGTTGTATGCGTACATATCGATAAAAAGCACATTAAGAATATTCTTATTCAGAATAATTGACATTTAATTATGAACTAGAGTTAGTCCTGAGGAGACATAAGCTTGTGATAGCGCGTGACATACCGCATAAGGCCTTTTAGTCACGATGATTGGTGCCATGGTGCATGACTTGCTTTGCTCAGAATGGAGACTTCTTGATTCTTTTTGCGAGATTTCTTTTGTTCTTTTGATGACATTGGTCAATTAAGTTTGACCAGAACTAGCTAGAAGATAGAATTCAGATTGCATAGATGATGGGTTAGGCTGAAGGAAGAAAATATTTTTTTGAAAACCAAAAAGAAATAACTTCATAATATAAAGATTTGACAATATGGTAGAAAGATTGCAATCCAACCATTTTTGTAAGTTTTCACTATGCTCTGACTTCTAGAATCTTCCTTTTGGGAACAAAATGACCAACTGTTTTTCCAAGTTGTTAAACAAATTTGGTGAGGGCCTGATGGGCCGGGGCCGTGTTGGTGTGGGCCACGGGAGGCGAGAGTGCCTCAAGGCTACGTGGGCAACGCGAGTGCTACCGTTACTGCCTATGGAGGATGAGCAACCATCTCACCATCTCTTCTTCTTCTGCTTTCTCCTACGTCTTTGTCCGTCTCTAGTTTCTTCACTCCTCCTCTTCTCTACCGGATCCATCTCCACCTTTAACTGCCTCCTAACCACAACGCCCCACCGTTGTCTTCTCATCGTGAATGACAGCCCATCATCTTGCTCCCTCTATTGTCCATCTTCCCTGTCCGCGCTGCTAGCACTACCAGCTTCCTCGCTGCACCCCCTTCGCCATTGTTTTTACTACCCCTGTTGGCCCTCCTCTCTGAACCCGAGGAGTATGAGTTTTTCTCCAGCAACATTGACCACCTCCACCCTGAATCCTAATCACTAACCTCTTCCTGAGATCACTAGTCTATTTTCTCTGTCTTCCTCTCTGCTCCGCATCACTCTGGCTCCACCTCACACTCCACCATCATTGTCCGGAGGTTGAAGAAGACGGTGGGGAGGAGAAAGAAGAATAGATTGTTGGGTAGACCGATCCATGTTAGGGGTACGCGGTGGTTTGTTTTCTCATACAATTAGCGGGTGAGCAAATCCTGCTTGCAGCAACCGTAGGGGCGTGTCGCCTGCAGCAAGTCAGCATGCTACCTCTTCTTTTTGCCTTTAAAAATAATACATAAGTTACAATAATATTTGAACAAGAAATAGCACGTAACAAAATGTTCCATAAGTATGTGGGAATTTTCCAAGGAGATTCTGAAATTCGTTCGAATAGTCTGAGTGATCTGTTACTCACGGGATTTGTTCTAGTACCCCTTAATTGTGATTTGTTCGAACAGTTTGTTAGATTTTTTGGATAGTTCAGATAACATGTTCTGTAGTTTGTATAGAGTAAATTTCATGAAACCATAGCAAAGGTAATGAAGAACCATGACTTTTAATTTTTCTTTCCTTTAACTATAACTATTTTGGTTATTAGTTTCAGAAAACCACAAATCCTTCACCTACTGTTAAATCTAATAGAATATAACATGTGAGACCCACTAGTCAACCACACTAGCAAGTGGGCCTGTGAGGATCCGGACTTAACTTCCAGACCCTCCCTGTGTATCTCCTCATCAGTCCAGGATCAAGCTGATGAACACAGGTGAATTGATATCACTGCACACATCACGAAACATTTTAGAAACATAAACAATTGAGTTATAGCAGCGATAAGACTAAATGAAGTAACTAGGACTTATGTCCCTTACCATTCAGAAACACAGCGGAAAATAAAGCGTAGATGTCTCCATCTCAACCACAGGCAGTCGACGGAGGCCACGTGACCTAAACCTCAGCATTGACGTAGAAAAACCTCATATCTTCACCACCATCTTCAAAAGTATCTGAACACGTCCAACAAACAACATGCACGATGAGTACTTTACGTACTCAGCAAGCCACCTGGTGGCAGATGGTCCTATTAAACTATATGCAAGGCTTCAACGGAAGGCTGTATGGTTCATTTACAGAAAATCAGTTTTAGTTGAAATATTACGGTAGATTCAAAGGCATCATTTTGATGAAAACCAATTTTTATTATCAGGGGTGTTTTTCAACAAGTGTGGTTCACGACCAACACACTCGAGCAAGGACTCCCGCCTTAGCTCGACCATAGGATTCATTAGCAAATGGGTAGAGGGAAATAGCAAGGGGGAGAGGGACAGGTCCTTTTCATCAAGAATGAGTCATGTGCTGTCCATGACCGTGGACACGGCTAATCGATTAGCTTTAACTCTGCAGAGTGTGTACACTTTACCCACATGACACGATCATCCCCTTATGCCAAGCTGATCGGACTTGTACACACGCCCATCGGTGTGTCGGCAGGGTGACCGTGACGAGGTCTTTTAATTAGATCCCCCTAAGGTGTGACATGCCCACCGGGTCTGGCTCGGAGTTGAGAGTACGTCCCCACCCTCCGATCCCCCATCTGTGCCGAGGGTCCTCGTAGCTACATCCACCCCTTCTGCGGTACGGCAACATCGGCACCAAAGGCTGACTAACCTACTTGACCAAGCCAGTGCCCATATAGCATGTGGTTGTACTGTTGTCACAATTCTCCAACTTCAAGACTTCGGCCTTATGTGGTACGGACGACCAATAGTTCCTTTAAACCGGCCTTCTGCGGGTAGGACAACCATATGCTCCTTCATCACATGATCCAGCTGTCGCCCGCACCATATTAGATGGTAAGTTTCACCCAGAGTAGAATAGGAAGAATAGAGAGAGGAAATCATCGGGCATCCGGCCCTAGCTCAGCGAGCTCAACAAGTTTCAACGAGGATCATCGATCCGATATTCATTCCTCCGTAGAGGCAAATCAAAACAACCTAATGATGAATTTAAGCATGGCTAAGCATATCTCTACTCTATTCAGAATAAAAACCTACTAATCTACTCAGGGTATCAAGTATAAAGGGCGACAAGCGGACAGGGTAAAAGTGTGTCAATCGACACGCTAGCTACTAGATTAAAACAGCATGCATGTTTATAAACAATAAAATATAATGACTTTGAAAATATAGGATCAAATATAATCAAGAAAAAGTAGCATGCCTTCGTTGACGAGTTGGTCTTCTTCTGCAGGAACTTGGCCTTACCCAACTTCGCTACTTCCTATTCGTCGCAATAGCAATAAAGTGCAAGGCAAATAAATATAAATCCAAATTAAATATCAAATGGAAATACTAGAAGAATAGGGCTAGCAAGGTTGGATAGGTGTCAAAGGGCAAAGGCGAAAGGATAGGATTGTTGAAAGACAACTAGGAAGGTGTGAGATTATATATCTCAACCAGATAGAGTACATGTACTCAAAAGATGGTCTTCCGGATCAGATCATTCTGGAAAAAGGATAGATTTATGGGATAGAATTTGCATGTCAAATGACTCAAGTTAATCCATATGCGGGATAGGGATAGATGTGCAACTGGGAACAAGATATGGTTGATGACAACAATAACACAACCATATGATTAAACATGCAAACTCGACATACAAGTAAAATAAATATGACCCATCATACTAGTAAACAAGCGAGGTCCTGGCATGCTGGTCAGCAAGAAATGATAATATGCAACATGTCAATCTATATGAACTACTGTGCAACCTACAACTGGACATCATGTAACAGACTAGATAGACTAGGCATGAAATAGAAATTAGGCAAGGCATATCATAGCACCAAACATATAGTCGTGCAGTTACAATCAAATAACAATCATTAATAATACAAATGGTGATTAAACAATATGACCAATTAACAACTAGCATCTACATCACATGCATCATACATATATGCAATTTATGACATAACATTAACTCTACTCATGCTATTGTGTGTATACAATGTAGCAATCAACCTACACCTACTACACATAACAATAATAATATTTTAGTAAAGAATGATTATTAGCAACATATATGCATATATTATAATTGATACCTAGAGGTTAACTATGTATGTGTGAGTATACACCACCTTATGGAAGTGTAACATAAGATATCAAGCTATGCATACTGGTACATACATATTATATGTCCATCAACTAACATACGATATGATTAAATAATAATAACTCAGTAAGGGATTATTATTCCAACATGTAGATTGTCAACAATATTAAGTCTAATTATATATATATATATATATATATATATATATATATATATATATATGCAACTACATGATTATGCAACATAAAGTCATATTGAACATGTGCAACGTAATCGTGTTTAAACAAACAATTAAATTATACACATGAATGAAATAATGTGTTCAACCATTGCATGACATATTATTATCTAACACATGGATTAGTCTATGTATATATGCATAAACATATACACACAACTGCATATGCAAACCCCATGAAATGCATCGAACAAATATGAAACATGTGTGTGATCTTAACCATATTATACACAGAGGTTACCATTATGGCTAAATATTTTACAACACCGTTAGTTAAAACAGGAAGCATATATATATATAATAACTTTATATTTTACATAACATCATGTCATACTTCTATTTAAATCTACACATATATATCTTATCATGTTATCTACACACGGTGACATGGGAATCATAACATGTTTATTAAACAATCATCATCACGTGTGATTAAAGACACTAGCATGCTAGTAAGCAACCTTATGCCATATACAATAATAATCTTATGCGTGCTAGTAGACGTACATTATACAAAGATCAACTACCATATGATATGTCATATTAATATTACCTTAGTAAGATTATGCTTCTACTATTATAGGTTATATGCAATATTAGGTTCGGTTATATATTGGATAATACAACACATGTGAACATACATAAGGTCATGCAATATGAACCTTATTAAATATGAACAAATTTATCCACAATATAAACAAGATTGAACTAACATGTTGAACTACCTCATGTCTACTAACTATTAAAACCGAATTATATTGTATATGCGTACGTTATATTCAACTATACAAACATGCAACATGTAGCTATATGGATGAATAAACCTAGTATTGAACTAAACATGATTGATCACATGATGAATTCTAAGCATGAACATTACATAAATAAAAGTAAGGACTATATAAGAACTAAGCATATAAATATATGAAACTATAGTCTAACATAATGTGCAATTTAATTTGGTGATCCAACAATGATGAAGAACATTATAGATGAACATAAGATGATGCGGGTGATTTTGGATAGAGAATAATGATAAAAAAGAATGGCATAATGTGCCACAAGATGATACAAGATTAACTATATGGGTGGTGGCGACGTTCGCAACACAAAACGGTTGGAACAGATTATAGATTGGTTCTGGATAGACCGGATGGTTTTGGTTGCTGCGCGATGCTCGCTCAACGAAATCACGATCCGCCAATTGGGTTAGCAACTAGACATACAGAGGTAAAATCCCACCAAAGGGTTTTGGATAATTCTTACCGAGTCAATGGGAAAACATCAGACAAGATAGACATTCCGCAGATTGAATCTGGACATCCGCGGAAAGCATGTCGGAGACGGATCAATTCCCGCCAAACGGCTACATGGATCAAGGTAAAAATTTACAAAGGTGTTTATAGATACCTAAGGCATAACTTGAACGAAGGGATTGATGATAGACTCACCGGATCAACTACAAAGGAGGTGATAATGCCAAGCTACTATTTCTGTAATCAAATCTGGACATGAACAGCAGCACAAAGAAACTTGATTTCCCAGAGATTGGACCATTGGATTGCCTTCAAATTTTGTGGAGATGATCTTGACAACATTATCCAGGATCTCACTGAATGGATCTTGAAAAGGAGGTCCGAGCTGATGAGGGCGTTGATCCAATCTAGATGCACGTGCAGAAAATCTGGGTGCAAACAGCACGTTAGTATTTGGCAATTTCCTGATGATTGCACCGTTGGATCTTCACCAAATTTTGTAGAGAGGTAGAGGGAAAGGTTAAGAACAATCTCACTGAAGAAATTTGCCAAAAGATGTTCGAGGCAACAGGAATTGGTAAAATACTGAGATGGGACGTGCTGTTCAGGAACTGCACGGGAAGAGAAAGGGGGGTGGCGGCTGTTTAGAGGGGTTGGGGGCTAGGGTTTCGTGGAAAAAGGGTTTGGGGGAGTGGGGAAAAGGTGGGAGGGGTGTGGGGTATTTATAAGAAGGTTAGGGGAAAGAGATTTAGGTCAAACCCTATTGGAAAAGAGGTGGCGACGCATGCTGCGCTACGCAGCACTCGCCGGAGTGGCTGCTCAAGGGAGGAATGAGATGGTGGAATGCCGGGTGGGGATGAGCCGGGATGGTGGCCATAAAGGAAAGGAGGAAAGAGAAGGAGAAAATCAAAATAAAAACAAAGAATAGTAGAGCGAGATTGAATATCAAACGAACTCCGAAAATTCTAAGAAAAACTCTGGAGACATATTCCAAGTTTGAAAACAACTCCAACTCAAGTGGCATTAACTCAAATTAACTCCGGTCCAATTTGCGAAATTCCAATTAAGATTTAATAAATGCAAGAATAAACAACAAAATTTTTTGGCTCTGAATTTTGAATAGAAAGCCTTTTGAAAAGCTCTGAAAATCAGGATGTTACAGGGCCCCACTTGTCAGCCCACACTCTTCTTCCTTAACTCTTTCTCTCTCTCACTCTCACTCTCAGGGGTGAGAGGGGGGGGAGAGAGAGAGAGAGAGAGAGTTGAGGATGAACATAGGAGAAGAAGTTGCTGACAGGTGGGTCCACTTGCTAGTGTAGTCGACTAGTGGATCTCACTTTTCACGTTCTATTGGATTTAATGATGGGTGACAGAGTTACAATTTTCTGAAACCACTAGCCTTGAAAGTTGTGGTTAAGTAAAAGAAAAACTAAAAATTAAGGCTCTGCATTACCTCTGCTCCAATAGTTGTGGTTTTGTGAAATCTACCCGTTCATAGAAAATGTTCTACTAGCACGCCTAATTTTAAAAAAAATTCTTAACCATTGTTTCACTAGTAAGGTCAAATTATTTTTGATAGATTGTTCGAATAATGTTATGCAAATGGTGCTAATATTGCTCTTTTTTTTGAAACATAGCTGCCGGTAAGAAATACATTTTTCGATACAGAAATACATTTTTCAATACAGAAATCATGCATGACATACTAAGCAATTGATAGACGTGCAAAATACGGAGAGGGAGGGAGGACACCCTTGGCTGCCGTGCAGGACGACCACGGCCCGTTCGCCGGCGTGGAGGAGAAGGTGAAGGTGCGGTGGCCTGCCAGCGTGGAGGTAGAGGAGGTGGTGGAGGTGCGGTGGCCGGCGTGGAGGAGGAGGTGGTCGCGTGAAGGCGATTGTGGAGGCAACGGCGATGGTGACGGGAAGGCAGCGGCGGGATAGGAAGGCAACAGCTTGGGGCTTAGGCAGAGAAATTTGTGGTCGAAGGGTTTTATAGGATGCGGCCCCAGAGGTCATGGCGCCACAGCTGGGACGCCAAGATGCCTAGCGCCGCAGAATGCGCCACGTCATCGAGCCATGACAGGGAGCGGTTATGTTGGCACGGTCTGCGGTGCCGACGACTAGCGCCGTGGAGTTCTGCTGTGGCATCGCCAAAAGAGTTAGATTTTAAAAAAATTATTGAGCGGGTTTATTTTAAAATATAGATAAAATATATTAATTAATAAGAAAAAAAATTTAGAAGTGGACCGCTTTATGCTGTAAAATAGGTGGCAAGGACCAGGGAGCGACAGTGTATGGATCGATTATTCCTATTGATTTTCTATTTTTGTTTTATCACATCATTCGTGTAATATAGAAACTACAAAAGATCACCTCGTAATAGTTGTTTCTATAATGAACCCAATAATTAATGAGCAAATCTCCTTTTTATCTCAGCCCTCTCTCTTTCATACTCTCTCCGTCCACAAATGTAAGGCGCGCACGAAATTTAAGGTTTAATTTTGACCAATAATTAAACTAATAATATTGAACTATGTAACACAAAAGTGATATCATTTGAAAGTCCGTTTGAATATGAATCTAATGGTACCACTTTTGCGTCATATAATTCAATATTATTGATTTAATTATTAATTAAAGTTGAACTTTTAATTCCGCACACGTCTTATATTTGTGGATGGAGGGAGTACCTAACAAATTATTGAGGTCCATGCCTAAAGCTATACGCCGTATCTTACATGCTTTCTCCTCCTTAATTCGCTCTACCTCAGGCTTAGTTATATGTGACACTTACAGATACAGCTCATGTGACACTATTAGGACTGTTCTTACTAGCCCATAAAACACACTCCACCACAATAATTACAAACAAGAGTGAGGACACATGAAGGGATCATGGAGAGAATTAGATCGATGGCAATAGCTACAAATTCGCTTCCTGTTTTTTTTTCTTAATTTATTATAACATGTGCATGCGTGGCAGCGGACTTTCGGCTCCTGATGGCAGGCGCTCCTACAATCATACCGCACAAGTGGACTTTGGAACGTGTGCAGGCAGGAATAAATGGAAGAAATACGAAAGTGAATTCAATAAGTATACATATACACATATACCTATTATTAATTATGCCTCCACCAATCAGCTGCGCCACCGATCAAATTCAATTAGCTCGCCCACACAAGGAATCTGTACATTCCAGATAGATTTCAAATGTTTTGAACTTTTGATTTTGAATGTTGGCTCTTATAAATATTAAACGTTTGAAGTACCCTAAGGATTCAAACTGTGAAATATGCGTAATGCACTCAAGATTTGAATTGCTAAATGTTTGAATACTCTAAAATAATATATTTTTTGTTATTTCATTTGTATTTTGCTAGACAATCTTAATTCAACTTGTTCATGAGATTCGAAAATTGCAACCCATAATTTCAAAAAATCAATCTTGATTTTGAATTCCGAATTTCAAACTTTTTATGTTTATTCTTGCTCCAATGTTGACCAGACAAATGAGTAGAAAAATAGTCTTGTGCAAAAATTAATTAATTAATTACCAGTCAACCAGCTAATTAAGTGCACATGCCATTGGGTCCCCCGTCAGATTAACAATTTTTACATGAACATCTTCTCTACAAATTCAATTGAAGATGTCCAGCCTCGTCATCATTGAGGCCTAGCGATGAAGGCTCTCTCATTGGCCCTGCTTTGGCATCAGCATCTTCTGGACGGAATAGCAAGTGGGCTATTTTGACAGTTAGGAATTTTGAAAATCAACAAAAAAAAAGCGTTATGCAAAGGCAATACATCTCCAAAATACAAGACAAGCATTTCGGCCAGCATACTCTCGGGAGAACGCTTGTAACAAAACTTTCGTACTATTTCCTTCCTTCTAATTTGAGCATAGCTCGTGCCAAGTTATTTATTACTCGAAAGAAAAGTGCTAAAAGTTTCAACAGGCCTTATGGGCTCTTTCCATAGATCTCGATTTATGTCTAGTAGGCCGTTTAATTAAACGTACCAAGTAGAGTTATCTGCCGCTGTCATTTTATTGAAACCGGATTTTGTTAAACTTGTCTCGGAGCCGTCGACCTAAAGCATTATTTCGTTAGACATGATAACACCGGGATAAGAAAATTAACTTTTTATAAAATTCATCTTATGTGTTTTACGGAAAAACCACTACTATATGTTCCGCACAAAACTCAAATATAGAGGTAGAACAACTGGGAGCTTATCCGGACCAAATGATATTTTCCCTAATAAATACAACCCCGCAGAATAATTACTGCAAATTATGTATCCTAAGCCTAGGATAAAAATGCGTTTTAGCCAGAGCTATTGACAAAATATGAGATACAGACAACCACTTAGAGCGACATAGGCTCCACTTGGCATTTAATTGGATTATGAATATCAAATTTGGTTGAACGGCTCACCATACCTTGATGTTTGGTTAGCTGTTTATTCTTAATCAAACTGCATACAAATATTATTTTTTGCGTGAAAAAACATATGAGAAGAAATGTCAAAAGAAAAACGTTGGATGACAAAAGTTTATATAACGCTAATCTAATTCACGAAACAAGGTAACATGCTAATTCACGACGTCTTTTCGCATACACTTTAGAAACCGGTAGTCTAACGCTAATCTGTGAATATGGAACTTGTGTGCCTCCCAACTCAACTCGTCTATGGCCCAAAATATATGGCGTCCGAGGCCAACTGCAGGTACCGAAGGACTTTTTTTTATAAATATTATTTTTAAAATTAGAAATTCCAAATCTGGACGTCCGGATTCAAAATTTACAAAACTATACGTCTGTCGGCCAACGGTTAACCGATAACGCGCTTGTCAGCTAACCGCAGACCGAAATGGGTGTTGTCGGCCAACCGTTGGCTAACAACGGCGTTGTCGGCCAACGGTTGACCGACTGCGCGCCGAAAGCAAGCGGGGCCCGTAGTCGGCCCGGCCCGTCGGCTCGGTGTGTCGCGTCACCTGCTGTCGGCCGACCGTTGGCTGACAAGGGCAAACGCCATCATCACTGGCGTTTGGAAATGTGATGCAAACGCCAGCACCTCCGGCGTTAGCCCCCGAAGGGTTAAAGTGACCGACAGCGCCCATGCACGCCTTTTCCGGCCTCCAACGCCCCGTGATCCCCATTTCCCATCCCCTGCACGTGTTCCAGAGAGAAAAGAGAAGAGGAGAAGAGAAAGAAACGAAGAAAGAAGGAGAGGAAGAAGGAGAGGAAGAAGGAGGGAGAGAAGAAGAGAAGAGAGGAGAGGAGAGGAAGAAAGAAGAGAAGAGAGGAAGAAGGAGAAGGAGAGGAGAAGAGGAAGAAGAGAGGAGAGGAGGAAGGAGAGAAAAAACCTCACCCGCGGGATAGAACACTACATCGACGGTAAAAAAAAATTCTGAACTTAAGTATATTTATTAGTACGAGTATTATGGTTACTATATGTTATGTACGTAAATATATACTAGTATAGTTGTACTTCTTGTCGTAGTTTAATTACAATGCTCTAAACTAGTTTAATATGATTAGTATGGATATGCACGTATAAAAAATTAAGGATGCTCTAAACTAGTTTAATTAGGACGCTCTAAACTAGTTTAGTAGGATTACGTACATATTTATTTTGGATGTTTTAAAGAAGTTTAAATTAATAGTTTAGTTACGTCCCGTGGAATAGAATATGTACTTCTGAGTAGACGTCAGGAGAAAAAGTTGTTAAGTAAGGTCGAAGTAATTAATAATTATGAGACATGTAGAATATTATTATTTAGTTTGGTTAATTATTACGCGTTCAATTCGATCGTGCTAAAAGTTATATCCCGATTTGTCGGTTGATAGCCCTGGTGTGTTCCGGATCACCCTTGTACACGCCGTGAACGTGTACTCGACCTACATTTAGCACGAAAGAATTTAGCGGTCACGCGACGAAATAGAACTGCATGTCTCACTAAGTATGTGACGAAGATAAAAATTTATGTTATGACAGGTATGTCGGAGGTAGTAAATATGACGGTGTACTACGGTGCCGGGGTTGTCCGAGCAAATCAAAGTGGGGTTGATCTTAGTGAATTCAGCCATGTTGATTTGCCTATATCTGATCCGGAGAGGCTGAACTTTAAGGAAGCCAATCACTGGCTTACATGTACCTTCTCGATGGATCCTGCACTATATGCGGTAACCATTCAGGTAGTATTTACCAAGTCTTGCACTGATATTAAATGGGACTTATTGCCGATCGAGAGTACTAGAGACTGGAGATCGTGGATGCGGGTTTGCAAAGCTAGGCAAAGTCGTCCGGTCGCACTAGTGCAAGCTATCCTGAAGGGTGCTAGGTCAGAAGGCGGTGGTGGGCAGGAAGCAGAGCAGACCAATCCAGAACTGCAGGTGGATGAGGTAGTTCAATTAGCTTGGCAAGATGGGGAAGCTGGGCAGAGCAGTCAACCGGCAGAACTAGGTCCGACGGGGCAGGCAGATGAAGCAGAGCATTTCGATTCCATGCAGGAGGTAATGGAACAGGAAGATGAAGATGGAATGGCGGAGGATGTTGACGAAGATAGCGATGACGAAGATAACAGTCAAGCGCCCCCGATTCCGAGTGCATGGAATCAGGAAATTCTTGGTGCTATGACTGTGAACGATGGCCATGATTCTGCTTGGGAATATGACAGGAACCAGATCCAGATTGGTTCGATGTACGCTACCAAGAAAGAATTGAAGCGTGCAGTCACGCAATGGGCCATGTCAACGCAGAGGATTTTCAGGACCGACATATCCTCCCCAAATAATCTAACGTTAACATGTACGGCTAGTGGCTGTGAAAGTAAGGTGCACGCCCATGTGCCGAAGTATGAAGTGAATTGGGTCGTGACCAACGTCGTGCCGCACACTTGCGTCCGAACCAATGTCCTAGCACGGCACCCCAACCTGACATCCACTCTCATCGCAGAACTGATGTACAACGAGATAGTGGAGAAGAAAGGCATGGAAGCAAAGCACATACAAGTTGCAGTAAAGAGCAGGTACAAGTACGAAATCCCATATGAGCAGGCTTGGAGGGCTAAGCAAAAGGCCATGGAGATGCGCTTCGGCACTTTCTATGACTCATACGACAACCTGCCCCGTCTTCTTTATACACTCCTCCTCCGAAACCCGGGGACACATGTGGACATACAGCACTCGGTGAGCCCGCATTTTCCAGGCTACAAAGTACTTAACCGAGCTTTCTTCTCGTTCGGTGCATGTATTGAAGCTTTCAGGCATTGTCGTCCGGTGATGTGCGTGGATGGGACATTTCTAACAGGCAAGTACAAGGGCCAGATCCTCACGGCTGTTGGTGTGGACGGCAACAATCAGATCGTGCCGTTAGCGATGACGTTCGTCGAGGGTGAGAACTTCTCTAGCTGGTTATGGTTCTTCAGGCAGCTTAAGCACGGAATAGTGAAGAATCGGGACAACGTATGTGTTATTCATGACAGGCATCCTGGCATACTGAAAGCAGTGAAGACACTTCAGGAACCAACGGCAGATGAACCTCAACCTTGGGTAGACCTGCAAAGCCGATGGTGCGTGCGCCATCTAGGGGCTAATTTCTTCAGCCAGTTCAGGAGTAAGCGCCTCATGAATCTGTTCAAAAGGCTATGCAAGCAGAACCAGGAGAAGAAGTATAAAACTTTATGGAAGAAGCTCGATGACTTCACTAAACACGAGATCTCTGATCGCAAGAAAAAAAGTGAGGTACTTAGCCCGGAAGAAGAGCCACGTGAGCTTTCTGCGATTCCAGGAATTGACCCTCCTGGTATGAGGAGGAGGACGGCGAAACAAATAAAGTGTTTCTCTCAGTGGATAGAGAAAGAGCCGCCCGAGAAGTGGTCTTTGCTTCATGACACTCATGGTGCTAGGTACGGCATCATGATGACCAACCTTGCGGAGGTGTACAACTTCGTGCTAAGAGGGCAGCGGGGTTTACCTCTAACTGCTATCGTGGAGGGTGCGCTGCATGGCACCGTGAGGTACTTTCAAGAGAGGTACAGAAATGCTGCACTGCATATGAACAATTTTCCAGCGACCCCGTACTGCGCGAAGATCATGGAGCACATGGACGATAAGATTAAAAAGAGATTAGGGCACACAGTCTACAGCATTGGCAACCTAGAAAGGAGGTACGAGATACGACTGAGAGATAAATCAGGTTTTGGGGCTGCGAACGAGACGAAGACGCATGAGGTTACAATTGGAATGGAAGCCACGCCCACTTGCAGGTGCACATGCAACAAACCGAAGCTGCTGCACCTGCCTTGCTCTCATGTGCTTGCTGCATGTGGCCAAATAGGGATGGATTCAATCTCATTCGTGTTACCGTACTATCTGAAGCAAGCTGTGGTACGTACTTGGAGCGGGGAGATAAGTGGCTTCCATGCAGTTGGGAACTTCAACACGGTAGACGAGGCTCAAAGGGAATACATCCCAGATTTAAGACTACTCCGGGTACGACGAGGTCGACGGCAGGTTCGTCGTATTCGTAACGACATGGACCAATCGGAGGCTGGTGGTCCAACTAGACAGTGCATGCACTGCTCAAGGTATGGGCACAGAAAGAAGTACTGTCCTGAGTTACGGAAACAAGGGCAGGGGGCTTCTGCAAGTGGCGCTACCACGTCGGCACCTGACGCAGCAACAGAGCGGTGAAACGATACATACAAAATTCTGCATTCGACCTAGTATTGTATCCTTAAGTCTGTACGTTCATAATTCGTGTAGGAATGCTTAAGTGTGTAAGTTCGTAATTGTTGTAGGAATGCTTAAGTGTGTAAGTTCGTAATTGTTGTGACAATCCTTAAGTTACAAGTCATATTTAACAACATATCACACAATCATAAGATGCACAGCACATTTCACACAATATGACGACATATCACGAAATGATAAGATTCACGGGATCAGTATTTCAACATTGAAAGTTACAAGTCCGAAATAAAGGTTCACGACATAAAAGTGCATATGTTTCCAAGCAACGTTGATAGCATAATGGTTTATTGAGTTATACGGGGCCATTTCCCCTTGCTGTTGCGCTCTTCATCTTTTTCTTGTGCGAGGCGAGCCCTCTCTCGCTTAATCGCCCTCTCCGTCTCACGAGCCTCCTTCTCGAGGCGCTCCTTTTCCTCGTTCTCCTTGCGTTGCTTCTCTTTCCAAAGCTTGTGCTTCTCCGCCTCCTCCTGGCGACGCACGGCCTCCCAGTACTTTTCTGTAGCTACGCGTGCCTCAATCTCCATGATAGCCTTGTCCGCACTTGATTGCTCATGATCAATCCATGTGTAGTAGTCGCAAAGAGGAGGAGGAGACTACAACAAACATACTTATGTTTGTTAGTCATATGTGATGGAACAAGAGATTTGCGTCGTGTGTGATTGAACTTACCGGTGGGCGGTCATAGGGGTTACACGGACGCTCTGGATCACGGGCATAGTTGGCACACATGAAAAACCTTCTTCCTCTAGTGTACGAAAAGTCGGTGGACTCCTTCACCCTACAAGGATCTTCACACCAACATATAGGAGGAACCATATCTTTGTCTAAAGGGCAACGACTCGTCTTCCTTGGCCTATCTTCTTGATCGGCGCAAGGCGGCCTAGCAGTGGGCTCGGAGGAAGCCATGTCTACAAGAAAAAATCAAATGTTAGCAAAAGTCATGTATAAGTAGATGAAGTAACAAATATTTACCATTCAGCATCACCATCAACACCACCACCATCAACACTACCAGTAGAACCGCCATCACCACCACCAACACCACCACCGGAATGGCTCGTACCAGGATTATCCCCCTTGGATTTTTTCCTTGGCCTAGGGCATGTCGTACTATTGTGTGCCGCCTTTTAGTTCAACTTGCTCACTCGGGTCCATCCAATTCAACACATACGTTACTCTTTTCACAACCTCGTCATAACTAGGACTTGTCACAAATACCGTGATTTTCTCCTCGTTGTCAACAATCTCGGCATTGTTACTCAAAAATACCGCCATATCCACATAATGAACATTAACGATTCTCGCCTTCTAAAAAACAATAACAACAAACATAATGCATCAACGACAACCCTACCGCGTTATATCCAAAACACATCACAAGCAATGTCTATAATATCTATTATTCCACCTACAACATACCTTAACCCTAACCCTAGTTCTTGCTACAAACCCACATTTCACAATTTCACAATTTCACGAACATATGACCAACCCTAACCCTAATTCTTGCTACACATCACAAACATCACAACCAACCAACATTTCACAATTTAAACAATGGATTTGTGAGAAATCCAAAAAACTAGGGTTTCCCCTAAACCCTAAAATGCCACCACATGAGACGATTTCAACCAACAAATTCGTGGGAGATGGGAGAGTTTACCTCAAGAGATGCAATGGGGTCCAAATCAACGAAGAAATGGCACCGATTTAGATGGATTTGAGAGGAGATTGAGTGGAGAGAGAGGGGAAGAGGAGGCACGCTCGGGTGGACAGAGGAGGAAGAAGGTTGGGGGGGGGTTGAGTGGGTCGGTGGGGCCCACCCGCGGCCCACCGGTCACTTTAACCCTTCGGGGGCTAACGCCGGAGGTGCTGGCGTTTGCATCACGTTTCCAAACGCCAGTGACGATGGCGTTTGCCCTTGTTGGCCAACGGTCAGCCGACAGCGGGTGACGCGACGCACCGAGCCGACGGGCCGGGGCCGACTACGGGCCCCGCTTGCTTTCGGCGCGCAGTCGGTCAACCGTTGGCCGACAACGCCGCTGTTAGCCAACGGTTGGCTGACAACGCCCATTTCGGTCTGCGGTTAGCTGACAAGCGCGTTGTCGGTTAACCGTTGGCCGACAGACGTATAGTTTTGTAAATTTTGAATCCGGACGTCCAGATTTGAAATTTCTGATTTTAAAAATAATATTTATAAAAAAAAGTCGGTACCGAAGCCAGCAGCCAGAAACTAAAACTATGGATAGCACGAGAAAGAGCCGCCACCCAAAGAGGCCACGAAAGCACACACAGCACCGGCGCGCGCGACCACAATGAGGATTCTCCCCATGGCCGTCGGCCGTGGCGCCGTCGCCTGCGCCACGCCGGCCGCCGCAGGCGTCCCCCGGAGATCGCTGCTCCTCTCAACCGCGGCCGCAGGTGCAGGTAATATAAACCGATGTTCTCCTCCATGTTGTCAATCGAGTACATCCTACATAACAGCGAAAAGAGAACAAAAGATCAAGAGTTCTTGCAGTTGGCTGATTCCATTTGCCGTTTCTTGTTACAGTGCTGCACTCTGACCCGGTAAGGCTGAGCGGCAGGAGCACGAGCGGCGCGCCGAAGCTCCGGGCTTCGGCGGACGCGGCGCAGGCGGCCACCGCCTTCGCCAGCAAAGAGGAGGCCTTCGCGTGGGCGAAGGAGGACAACAGGAGGCTCCTCCACGTCGTGTACCGCGTCGGCGACATCGACAGGACGATCAAGTCTGTCGTTGCGGCAGCCTCTCCTGCGACGCCGATCTCGTTCGTAAGGAGAGGATTCTGACGGGTCTCCCGACCAATGCAGGTTTTACACCGAATGCCTGGGGATGAAGCTGCTGAGGAAGCGCGACATACCTGAGGAGAAGTACACCAATGCTTTCCTCGGATACGGGCCAGAGGACTCCCATTTCGTCGTCGAGCTCACCTACAGTTTGCGACATTACACATTACATCCATCGTGCATAACCACATTTCCATGTGTAGTTTTGATGTTGCTCATGTCGGAATCCACAAATTGATTTGCAGACTACGGGGTCGACAAGTATGATATCGGAGCGGGTTTCGGTCATTTCGGCCTCGCAGTCGATGATGTGAGACACCAATTCTTAGGCATCTGCCATTGGTTTGTAAAAAGTACGATGCCCCTGTTAACACAACTGTGCCTTGAATCTTGATGATTGATTGCATAACAGGTGGCAAAGGCAGTCGAGCTCATAAGAGCGAAGGGAGGCAAGGTGACCAGAGAACCTGGTCCTGTCAAGGGTGGCAAGACGGTCATCGCTTTCATTGAGGATCCCGATGGCTACAAGTTTGAGATCCTTGAGAGGCCGGGGACTCCAGAGCCACTGTGCCAGGTGATGCTTCGCGTCGGAGATCTCGACCGCGCCATAAGCTTCTACGAGAAGGTAGGCAGTCCAAAAATGCTGCTCATGACAGTTCCTCTGCTTCTTCTGCCTTAGTGATCATCACAGTGGCTGTTCCTATCAGGCTTGTGGTATGCAGCTGCTACGCAAAGGAGACAACCCTGAATACAAGGTGATCAATCTTCAGAGATCATCTAGCTTCTTGTGTACAAGCATTAAACTGGACTAAGTTTTTCTGCAGTATACAGTGGCAATGATGGGGTACGGCCCTGAAGACAAGAATGCAGTGTTGGAGCTTACCTACAACTACGGTGTCACAGAATATGACAAGGGGAATGCATATGGCCAGGTATCTACGGACTTCCTTGCCTTTTGCAGTTACCTAAACTGCCGCTGCTGAGTCGCTGGCGTACCATGTTCTTTGCAGATCGCAGTCGGCACCGACGACGTCTACAAGACCGCCGAGGTGGTGAAGTTGTCCGGAGGGCAGGTGGTGCGGGAGCCAGGGCCCTTGCCAGGGATCGGGACCAAGATCATGTCCATCCTGGACCCTGACGGGTGGAAATCGGTATCACCTCATGTTTCACCATGCTGATCTTCAGAAGCTCTGTTTCTTTTATGGAACCTTTGCTTGCAAGCCAGTTGGAATAAACTCTTGTTCTTCCGTTGTCATGCAGGTGTTTGTGGACAACATTGACTTCGCCAAAGAACTGGAGTGACCATGTACCAACAGAGATTGATTACTAGTTCTGTGTATCCGATGAGTTCACCAGCAAATTTTCCTTTTCACCATCACTGTAAACACGCTCGTAGCACAGAGAATTTTCAGTGCTCAATAACAACAAATTGATGGCCGTGAGAGCTTACTCAGATTGTGAACTTACCAGTTCCTGGGAGAAGTTTAAAGCTCAGATAAATAGTTCAAGCAGAAACTAGTTGTTGACTATTTTGCAAGACTCGAGGCAACTGTCCTAAGCAATGAACTGTTACATTCCAAATTCAAGAACGGATCAGCATTTCCTACACTAATTCGATCAATTTCATCCAAGGTTTAGCGAGCGTGTTATCAAATCGCAAGGTTTCATTCACCAGCATCTAAAATGAAGAGGTTTTGGATACAAAAATCACGCAGCTATTCACCAGCATCTAAAATGAAGAGGTTTTGGATACAAAAATCACGCAGCTATCTTAGGCAAATCACCAAAGTTCACTTCAGCTTTGGAATAAACACTCAGAAGTAATGCGGAGACATCACAATTATTGAACATGAGAACAGCAGCACCAAAAGCATAAACATATAGCGCACCATACATCCTCACCTTGAGGCCAGCCTCAGATGACCTATAGCATTAGCTACAAAATGACAAAACACAAAGCTCCAGATAAATAAAGCAGCAGATGGCCTGATTTCTTCAGAATGGTATAGGCAGGTCATTTCATTCCTTTTGATCCCGAACAAGTCCAAGCTCCACGGAATTACAGAATTAGAAACATGAGAATGATTCAACAAAAAATTACGCCATGATATGTCCGTGCCACATCAGAAACTAGAAAGCAGAAAGCATCCAGCAAAACACAAACTTCAACATGGGAGTGCCAACATTATAATATAGCATATGTGACCTTTTAACCTCAGCTCAAAATAGTACAGCAATCAGCAAGGCTTCTTGCTGAGTTGCTCTTATAGATTGAATATCTTGATCTGCAGCAGGTTGCAACTGAAAATGAGGATGTGGATGTATTTCCTCCACCAGTTCACAGAACACAATCATTTGTATATAGCTAGGCAAAATGATGGAAGCAGTCAAAACAACCATCCACATATGCTACGCTAACCAAAAATCATATACTTCCCAGGTAGCTCTTCATAATCCTTGCTTGTTGGGATTTGACGCAACACATTTGAAGCTAAGACCCATCCAAGTTGAATAAGATGTAACTTTCTGCTTGCAAACTGAGAGCAGCAAACTGAAATCTGGCGAGAAAATTATTTTGGTAAGAAACTCAATCCCAGTTACATATAATACAGTCTAACAAATAGCAACTCCAGTGGACTTACAAGTAAAACTAGTTATAAGTTCAGAAGGAGATCCCACGGTGAGATACCATTATCACGAGCTGATCCCTAATTAAAGCTAAAGCTATTCCGATAAGTCCCCAAGCTCTCTTGAAGGGATACAGCATCACTATTATTACTTGGAGGACCCTGAATCGATGAGCCCAGATGAAGCATGACACTGTAAATATTCATGTAGAACACAAAATAGGGTACTAACATTCCTAAGTAGGTACCCATATATTATCCACATAATATGTAAAAGCAAAATTCTTGACCACTGCATGCTAACTGATGCAGAATTCATAGCAGCACATCAACCACTTTTTCTGGTAGGTAGTAATCACCTCATGGAATACAGAGGAAACCTTAAAAACCTGAGCAATTTTCAGCAATGGCTTCATGCACCAAAGCACAGCAGGATACGTGTTGGCTCTGGATTCTCTGCTGAAACCATATCCAACGACCTACAATAGACAAAAACAAACATAGCCAAGGGTGACCCTAGTGTCATCACCAAAGTAGGTTACAGGGACATTGAAAATATAATAGTGCTACAACAAATAGCAAAGGTTCAAATGACACAAGTAGGTTTCATTAGGGTATGATCCCAACATGCTCAAAACCTTTCAAATTGCAGACTTGAGTCATTAAACCATGCATGGACAAGATTTAATTCCCCAATAGGAAATCTTCCAATGATAAATGCTCCCCCCCCCTCCCCACAAAACCCCCAAAATACATGTTTTGGATATTGTTGGCATTATTTATAACCTGTAGGCTGAAAGGTAAGCAATTATTACAAAAACCACAAAATTTCTCGTATTGACCAACATATCAGTCCCAAATAGGTAGGTTGTTTAATTTATACAGTTTAACCAATTTGACTAATACTTAAGATATGGCAAATATTTTCTCCAGCTACCTGATTCCACAGCAGCAGTCCCAAAAGGTAGCTTTTTAAATTTATAGCTAAGTTTCAACGTCCTGAAATTTAGGGGCACTATGAACAACTGTTTGTAGGACCTTACGCAGAATTACAGCCAAATTAGTCCCATGAGTAGAGCCAATGAGCAATTAGGGTTTGAACCCACAAATTTTCACCTTTTTCTCCACCTATGCTTTTCTTTCCCTTGACAATGCTGATCCTGTCAGTCCACCATCGCCTCCACTCTTTTGTCGCACAATCAAGACAGCGTGTTTGGGGTGCCATAGTAACTGCCACACACTATTTCCTCGCTCACGCTTCAAAGCCTTTCTTGTGAGGTGCTCGCAAAGAACCCATGCCCCTAGGAGTAGAGAAATGGCAGTGGCAATAGAATGATCAAAAACTACGGAAAGATGGTAGGGTTCTGGACCTATTTGTACATGGGCAGATGTGCTCACTAATAAACCTAATTTCTTGTTGTTTTCGTTGCTAGGTTGTGCACTTCATTTTTTATCTGATACTGGCTTCAAGATTTCGCCTCTTGGCTCAGTTCAATGTAGGGCTAGTTTAAAACTACTTACTTGATCTCGAACTTTGGATGCTTTACCCTGCAGTGTGCACACTAAAGGGTCATTATAACAATCAATATAACTTAACCTGCAAGCAGCAAACTTAGAGCCTTTACCAATTATATGGGGAGAGTATTTTATTTTAACAAAGCGAAAACGCCTCGATGTCAAGCAGAAGGAAAAGAATACCAATAGCACCAACATAATTGTACATGCCCTATACATACAGAAGGTGCAAGGACATAATGGCATCAACGGTAGTCTCACCAATGGTTTACTGGCCAGCATGTACTTAGGAACTAACTGATCTGAATGCTAAAGGTGGTTTGAAGGCCCCGGATTGTTAGTTCCATGATTGTGGGGATCAACAAGCCCCTGTGTTTTTGAGACTGTCATATTCTTCCTTGGAGCATCAGCAAGGCCAAATGACGTGGATTGCAGCAATGCATTATCAGTGCTAGCACCCACCCTCTGCTGGAAAGAAAGAAGGAATATTATAACCAAACAGTAGGCACCTAGAATCTTAATGAGTAATTTTTTTATCCCTAATAGTTTAAAAGAATGTACGGCTGTAAGAGCCCAGGATGACATTCGGAAATTTCATGAGCATTTAAAATTATTTAGAGGCGATAAAAATTCAAATGTTATGTTAGGGAAGTTGAAATATCTCATCAATAGACAGAAAGAAAGGAATACCAATTTATCAGAATGCCGATTATTTGAACGGCTATTCTCAGCAGTAGATCTGATTTGCATTCTGATTGCCGGGCGTTGCTCTGCTTCAAGCTGACCAGAAGCTTCGGCTGCGCGTGAACTGCTAACTGAAAAAATTTCAAGTGACAACCATGAGGATATAGTTGCCATCCCATAAAATGTGACATGAAAGGGAGAATACCAATATGATCCCAGTTTAAGACATACATTTCCAAGGTTTCAAAATATCAGGAAAAATATCCCAGATGTACATTATGTGATATGCACATGCAACTTTATGTGAAAAAACATGTCCATTTGTGTGATGTACAAAAATAATAACACCTCATTGCTATATTAGCCATTCATCTCTTGTTTTTTGTACAGCACAGAAAATGGATATATATTCACACAAAAATTGCAAGTGCACATGTTATTCCACAATGTACAAATGAAAATGACCAAGAAGGATTTTGCAAGGCATTTAACCAGCCAATGTTTTAGGAAAAAAACTAATCAAGCATATAAATCAGTACATCAAGGGAAAATGATATTGAAGAACTATTTTGATGCCTACTGATAAAAACAAATCTGCAACCTACTACCTTGGTGCTTGTCCATATTCGCTGGAATTGGCCTGCTACTTACACCTTGATCTTGCTGTCATTGGTAAGAAAGGGAGGAAGAGAGAGAGCAAAATCAGCAAAGGCACTAAGATAGAGTTTACAAATATAAATAGATAGAAGGGGGAAAAAGCGAGAAATCACAGTGGATTGTGGAATATACTATGCTATTTCCATTAAGTGCAACAGCCTAATTTAAGACACATTATTCTCTTAACAATCGTTGGGTCGACTTGAAAGTAAAATGAAAAATTAACACGGTTATGATTATGTGCAACGAGCAACAGCTGTTACGCCCCAAAAATACTAGCATTGCATACCTGTTGTGCCTTCACCTTCTGGGTTTGCTTACACTTCAACAATGTCCAGTCGAAAACATGATCAAACTGATAACCTGCAGGCGGTCGAATATCGAACAAGTTATTTGAGTGTATATCATAGAATAAATAATGGGGAATGTCATACTAGTGCTTCTGATGCTATACCTTCACGGTCAGACAGATCTCTAAATAGCCGGCGTAGAAAACCATAGTCTGGTCGCTGATCAAATGTCAATGAATGGCAATAGTGGAAATAAGAAGCAAATTCCACAGGATGGGATTTACATAAAACCTGTAACCAAAACAACCCCATGAACAGTCCCATTAATGACATATTAAGCTGGAAAAAATTACCAGTTTAAAACATGTGAACTTAAATAACCTCGATAGGTGTTGAAAGCTTCTTCTCACTTATTTTGTCATACTTCTGCTTCTTTGTGGCAGCTTTTAAACCCTGCCAAGGAAGACTGGACGAAATATAATAAGTTACATATAGAGATCATATAAAAAAGTTCGATAAGCAAATAAAATGGTATGTCAATATCAGGATCAAAGCCAGCTGGCTTATTGATCACAATGGTAATACAGGGAATAGATGTACATAGGTGTATATTGCTACTTACTACAAAGTGTCCGCAACACATAATTTTCAATATGAACATGGAGACACTTGCAGCTAACTTTTATTACTCTGCCACAACAAGAAGGTGTTAAAAGCTGGCTACCGACACTTATGTTGCCACAAAGATTCATTGTGATTGTTTTGTGAATTGTGATCCAACTTGTAAGTTTTCATTATTGGCTTTGGACATGCAAAGAGATACCATGACTCAAACCATCAATTGTCACATCCATTGTAGATGAACTAATAATTTAGAACCACGTGTATCTTTAACAATCTTAATTTTGCATTTAATATTTGTTTAGTCTTCTAATTTTTCTGGTATTAGATGTGTTGTCTGGGTATTCGTACATACTTGCTTTTTTCACATACAGATCACATGAAAAGCTCAATAGGCAAATGGGTATGTCAAAAGTCAAGATAAAAGCTAGCTGACTTATTGATAACAATCGTAATACAGGGAATAGATATACATAGGTATGCATTGCAACTTAATACAAAAAGTGTCGGCGATACATAATTTTCAACAATGAACATGGATACACTTGCAGTAATCTTTTGTTACTTTGCCACAATGAAAAACAGAAAAAATGATGCAAGTCTTGTTAACACAGAAGAATACTACCTTCCCCTGAGAAAATACAACAGAACATATCCAATGGACTCCAGATCATCCCTTCGGCTTTGCTCTGGTATGTGGTAATAACACTAAATTTAGTGATTGATGTCGAAGGATAGCAATAAAAAAATGTACATAATTTATTTCAGTGTCCCAAACGTAATAATGAGAACGCTAATCATCACAATATACATGTGCACAATTCAAGTACTAAAGTAATGACATCACAGAAATAGAATGGCCATATTACGCACCAATCCCAAGATGAGTGTTGCAACTTGCATAACGAGCTGTGCCAGTCAAGTTTTATTTTCTCTGAAAAAAGGTAAGCATGTTAGGAATACCCAGACAACACATGTGCCACAAAAGTAGAAGGTTAAATAAATGATGAGCGCAGAATTAAGATAGTTAAAGATACATGTAGTTTTAAATTTTTAGTTCACCTATAAGGTATATGGCGATTGGTGGTTGAGTCACGGTATCTCTTTGCAAGTCCAAAGTCAATGATGTAGACCTAAGAGTACGATCAGAAAAAAATCATGATGAATATCTTGCAACATAAGTGTCGACAGCCAGCTTGAAACACACCTGGTTAGCTTTTCGACCAAGGCCCATAAGAAAGTTGTCGGGCTTGATATCTCTGTGCAAATACCCCTTGGAATGCATGAACTCTATTCTCGTTATCTGTAGGAGTAATTGAGTAATCAGCTATAGCCAAATAATGATAAAAGGGAATATAAACAACGTAATATGAGCAGGGTGTACACAGAGGAACTCCACTCCATAAATTGAAGTATGAAAAAGTTAAGCAGAAAATAGTTGGGATCAATAACAACTTGAAAACGCAGATAAGAGTATGAATGGAACATAAACAATAAAACATAACCATGCAGCTTTTTGCCAGAATCAAATGTTTGTTGTGTCTAATCGAATCCTGGTACAGGTACAATGTACACCTTATGTTAAGAGTAGACTAATAACATGTTCTATAACAGATATTGTCTAGCCTTAACCTTTTGCTGCAGATTTTTGTTACAAGTATGAGCTGTAGAGCAAATGCATTATCAACATGAAATTAACTACTTTCACAACTGCATCACCAATTCACCACTACCAAATAGAACAAGAGATTGACGACAATTTTCTCTAATTACCATCTGGTCTGCCAACATTAAGACTGTCTTCAGTGAGAATCTCCGGCCACAATAAACAAACAGATCCTCAAGGCTTGGCCCAAGCAAATCAATAACAAGAACATTTTCTTCGCCATCAATGCCACACCATTTTATGTTTGCAATACCAGCTGGAAGAATCCACAATTACCACATTAGCTATGGTACAGTAGATGATGCAATAAATATTATTTGTAGCACGAACACATACTCCCTCCCTGAAGAGCATTATACAGCTTGGCCTCGTATAGCAATTGGGGATGATTGGTTTTGCTATTTTCCTGAACAGAATCAATGCAACATAAATCAGAACAATATAGGGATAAAGAAATCCCAAAGATATATTACGAAACAATTTATCAATTTAAATCAATTCATGCAGTAAAATGTTACAAAATCTATTCATGTTTGCCTCTACTCTCTAATTCCATTAAAGAACTGTGAAAAAATCATTCTGTCCATGACCAAGCAAAAATAAAAATGGAAAATGAACAAGATATGCTACTGGCACATCCAAGGTTGTCATCGCGCTCCAGTGACTAACAGCGACCCTGGGGTGCCAGGATGCCATGGTGACAGTTAGATATAGATGAGAGATAGGCCACTACTCATTCAGCCCACAATTTCCCCACGACTCAAAAGCCCATGTAATTCATGAGCCCTGTCCAGTTCACTGAGTTGTCTTGTTATGTATTCTCATGATCTGGAGCTGTTCTCACACATAAATGCCTATTTGTCGTTTACTAATGGAAAATATGTACGTTAATGTTGTATTAAATAATGCCTACCACTACATGGCTACATGTAACACAGCACTTTCCTCCTTTACACTCTCACGCTTCAAAGTAATGTACCAAGCCTCACACCTACTTATAATCCATCGGTATGGACAAGCGTGAAACAAAATGGATAAATGGTTAAGAAGATAGTTATATCACTGAAATTATGACACCTTGTACCATGTATCTTTCCTCTATAAGCGAAATTAATGGACAAACTGGACAAGTAGTACCGCTATGGCGGGAATAGTTAGTCTGAACCAAAATGCCATTCCAATTTTGTGTCTTGCAGACTCATCAAGGAATTCACACCTCCAACCCAAGCACCCAGACATCCCCTCTTTTATGCAGAAAACAATTCATAACCATATTAAACCCGTGAACCAACCGAATTTGATGCGTAAAAGGCGCTACTTCAATCCAAAAGGCTGACAGAAATTCCAAGTTTCTAACCCGTCAATATTAACAGAAATTAAGCCGAAGCCTAAAACTCCTAAAAGCCGGGCATTTCTAACACGCGCACGACGCTGCAGGCTAAAAGAACACTCTCGTAGGATCCCAAAGCTGACATCTTCACGAAACTAGTGGCACCAGACGCCGGAAATAACCCGAACAGATTGAACAAAATCTAACGCAATAGGGGGTGGGTGAGGAGCTCACGATCTTGACGGCGACGATCTCGTACGTGTCCACGTGCGTCGCTGCCGAGAGAGACGAAGACAACACCAAACCCCATCAGGTTCAACAACGACATCAAACCAACGGGGGAAGACAATCGAAGGAGGAGGGATCGAGATCGAACCGAGGTAGATCTCCCCGAAGGAGCCGCTCCCGATCTTGCGGCCGAGCTTGTACTTGCTGCCGACGATCCGATCCATGCTCCCGCTCTATCTCTGTCTCGCTCGCTCGCTCGCTAGCCGCGTCGGCGAGCGGAAACTAGGGTTTGGAGTTTCGGTCCGACGAAAGAGCTGGAAGGGGCGAGGAAACTGGGAAGGGGGGCAAAGGGGCGGCTTGAAGCTTCTAGAAGGGTCGGAGTGGGTTAGATTTGCTGCAATGTTTGACGCTCACGAGTGTCCGACAGTGCTGCCTGCTTTTGAAAGCCAGGCAGGCGTGAGGGTGGGACTATGTGTAAATGGTTTTATTCTGAATTGCTTTGCTTTCTAGGGCTTTTTCTTTGGCTCATGCCCACCTCATAACTAATTTTACTGGTGATTTTTTTTCCTTCAGGTAATTCGCTTTGCTTTTATGGTTTTTTCGTTTGCCATATCTAACGAGTATTTCTAGTGATTCAAAAAGATTATCGAATCATCGTATAGAAGTGCCAATTTGTGCCCTTCAACAACTAAGGCATATGGTAGGTTTCTATATAACTACCCGCGCCATCATCACGTCCAAGGATTAGATTTAGAGAAACGCTACATACCGGCATTGCCAATTTGTAGCTCCTGTCGGCCCAGCGCGGAGCCGTCCGATCCAGGCTAATCGTCTAACGGTGTTTAGTTAACCTATAGAATCCCCTGATAGCTAGTTAGGGTTTCTCTATCTCCTATTTTCCCCTGCTGCCACCATCCATCTCCCATTTCTCGCCGCTGTCGCCACTCGCTTCTTGCCATCGCCGCCAAGACCTCAAAGAAGACTTCGTCGAGCACCAACACCGCTTCCAAGAACTCGCCGTCCACCAATGGCTTCTTCTCCAAGCACGCCTCAGGGGTCCACCTACTGGTGCCAACCTTGCCCGCCTCCTCGGCACTTGCCTCACCGGAGCCCACGTCTACCTCGCCTTCGAGATCCTAGCCGGTGCCGCCACGCTCAACGCCTGCCTCCACGGCCCGCACGCCAACCACTCCACCGACATCCACGGCCGTGTCTCCAACCCGGGCCTCCGCGCGAGGCTCACCCACTTCGGCACCGTCCACTTCACCATCTTCACTGATGCAGAGCTAGCGGGGGGCCCTATCGTGGGAGGGGGACGTGTATGCCTTCAGGGTGCTACTGCTGGAGCTGCTCTCCGGGGAGGAGGCGGCGAACAGGCCAATGGGGGATGCGAGCACCGAGACCACTTCAAGATCTTCGAGTGCAAGCTAAAGCGCCGGCATTGGGACCAGGCGGCGTGGTGCAGGAGGCCAACACGCTTGCGAAGGCCATCGCCACTTTCTTTACCAAATGTTTGTTGCAATAGTGTATCGTTTTGTTATGATTCTAGTTATATGATATTGTCATCGTATAAAATATTTATTTCCATGGCCATTCAAAACATTTGTTCCACAAGTGTGCAGGAAATAAAATACCCGGATGAATGAAACATAAACAAATTAGCTCAGATGAACAAACATTAGTTGTTGCATTTGGTTTGACAAATCTGTTACGTAAATTTGAGTAAAATGTTTCTCTCTCACTGTGTAAATGTTTCCACGTTGCCATAACAGAAGGAGTTCGTGATGCCGAAAATCTTGCGATTTGAATCATAAATTTCCCAAAAATCAGGGACTATGTTGTATACATTCCATTGTTGTATTGATTCAAAAATTTTATTGTGAAAGGTTTAGTAAAGTGTTTTCTTCTCACTATACAAATACTTCCATGTTGCATTAACAGAAGGAGTCCATGTTACGTGTTGCATACAGACAGTTGTCCATGTTTCATATTGTCACTACAATTGTTTCCTTTGGTCACTAAAATTGTTTCCCGTAAATTTAGCCACTCTTGTTTATTGCTAATCTTACCGTCACATCCGACGACTGTGACCTATGTCGATAGAATGCTAATATCGGCATACCGATTTGTAGCACTCGTCTAGTACATTTAGTGTTCGGTAAAAAAATCCTTAAAGAGAAAGCAATGTTTTTCTTAAGTATAGACAAACAGATAATATGATTTAGATATAAACAGGAATAGCAGCGATTCAAATAGCGGGCTATAGCGGCCTATAGATGGTCTTGTTTTATCTTTGCCTTAGAAAGCTAAGCTATTGCACAAATCAATGTTATTGTAGCTACGACCGCTATGGCAGTAGCAGCAGTCCATTATAGCAGTAGCATAAAGAGTAACCATTATACCTTATTTTGTACTTGTAGTCTTGTGTGAAATTATTTTGTATGTCAATACATATAATTTTACTAGTAATTGTGTACGTAGAAGGCACGTTTGACTCGAATCTGCAACAAGTTCACCAATAACTATGACATTTAATCTTAAATTCCAAATTTAGCATGTATTATTATCACATAATTTGACCATGTTAACCATAAGAAAATGTAAACTTATTGTTCTAGATACAAATGTTAAGGCATATTTGCACCTGAGGTAGAGTGGAACCAAATCTCCTTTTTAATGCCAAGCTTCTTAGCAGTAGAATCAATAGGCAACTAGAGAGATCAAAAGTATTATAATGTTACTCTGTTACCGACAACATATGTAGTAATAACATATCAACAACAAAACCGCTCTTGATGTTGTGGTGGCCGAGATCTTTTCACGGTGCTCAATTTCCAGCATCTCCACTGTTCTCAATTTCCAGCTTTTACGTGGTTTCAACAGTCCTGTCCAATTGCATCACTTGGAAACACTGATAACTTTGGCTGCTCGGGCCTTTGCGTGCTATTTTTCGGGAGCTGCTACAAATCAGCATGCCGATATTGGTCCAAATTGGCATACCACAGAGCCATCAGATGTTGGTTTAATCAACGATTGGATTGGCCAAATCGACCGTTGGTGGAAACATTGTTATTGCGATACGGAACATATAGTTAAAACATAGGCAACAAACGTGTTGAACTAGTGAAATAACAACATGTATGCAACACACGGAGTAGATCCGATTTTTAAGGAAACTAATCTCGGAATTTCAAGAAATAAACTCCAAATTTAGTTGGTTCAATGGACGGTTGGATTGGCCAGATCAGATGTTGGAGACATTGTTGTCGTGATATAGAAACATATAGTTAAGACATAAGCAACAATCTTGTTGAAGCAATGCAACACACGTTGTAGATCCGATTTTAAGGAAATGTCATAGATCCGATTTTTAAGGAAACTGATCCCGAAATTTTAGGAAACAAACTGCGAATTTAATTGGTTTAATGGATGATTGGATTGGCTAGAGTAGATATGCATGGAAACATTATTATCGTGATACAGAAACATATAGTTAAGACATAGGCAACAAACTTGTTGAACCAATGGAACATACGTCGTAGATCCGATTTTAATGAAACATCGTAAATCTGATTTTTAAGGAAATCGATCCTGAAATTTTAGGAAACGAACTGTGAATTTAATTGGTTTAATAGATGATTGGATTGGCCAGAGCAGATATGCGTGGAAACATTATTGTCATGATACAGAAACATATAATTAAACCATGGACAACAAACTTGTTGAACTAATGCAACAAGAACATCATTGTACAATGTAAACAATTTCTATGAAAACATTGTTGTCATGATAAATAATATTTTGTTTCTTATACAACAAAAAATTACTTCATATACAACAATAATTTGTTTCCATCATCGTCTAGCTGCTCGAGACGTTGACGACGGCGTGGTGGACGACAGGGCACGGCGCTGATGCTCGATTCCTCGAGGCGGTGGCGGCAAGGCATTAACTTGAACCTGTAGAAGCCATCTGCGCAAATGAAGCTGTCCGACATGCGGAGGGAGAGTAGGTGGCAGACTTGAGCAAAGCTCCTGGCGAGGGCGAGGCGCCATGTCCAGAGAGTGGTGAGCGGCATAACAAACTCCCAGATGAAGATGGCGAGGATGAGGGAGAGCAGCAGGACGATCCAACCCGCAAGCTTGTTGGCCAAGCCGAGCATGAATTCAAAGAGGGGCAGCCTTGCAGGAGCGTTTGGAGTGTAGAGAGGGCTGATTGCGTTGTCACGCTTGCAAACTTGAATGGAATTCCAAACAATTGGATGGATCATGAATTCATGGATGCTCAAAAGCCTAGCAGGGTAGGCGGGGGATACCTCGCATTGGGATTGGCGGCGGGTAGCGAGCCATCGGAGGAGGCAGTCGTCGTGGACAACCTGATGCTGCCACTATAGGCGCAGGGGTGGCGCAGGGGGCGGTCCAGCTCAGCGGGGAAGCGGCAGATGCGGCACTGGTCGTCCTCTTCGTCTTCCGAGCCGTCCGCCGCGGAGAGCGCCATTTGCGGAGGAGGGGTGGCGGCGGCCATTCGCGAAGCTTCGAGCCCTTTCCGCTTGGTCGCCTCTCTCTCGGCTCTCAAATGGAAATGGAAATGAAATAGGAGATAGAACCCTAATTAGCTATCAGGGGAATGTATAGGTTAAGTAAACACCGTTAGATGATTAGTCTAGATCGGATGGCTTCACGCTGGGCCGACGGGAGCTACGAATTGGTATGCCAGCGTGTAGCGTTTCTCTTTTTCTAAGCTACCACCTGCTTGTACACTACTTAGAATGTGCAATCTTCACTTTGTCGTTCTCATAAAACTGAAGAAGCAGGGAGCTGAAATAGGGGAGGGGGGCCTCCTCCCTACAATATGAACCATATTTTACACTACAGAAGTCAGTATGCTTCTCTGTGTTTCGAAACAACAAAGAGAACTACAGGAATTAATCGTGAGGTGAAAAAAGAAATTGAAGAACCTATAATTTATCTACAAACTCTGAATCAATTCTGAGATGAAAAGGGTATCTCCATGGAAGAGCTTGCTAGGTAAAATCATTGATGCAGTTTCCTTTAAAAAACCATTAATGCAACTGAGAAACTGAAATGAAACCAAAAACAACAATAATAATAACAACAAAGTGTTAGTCACAACCAAGTTAGGGTAAGTTAGAGATAAAACCCAATAAGAGTCATATGCCCTGTTTGTTTGGGCTGAAACTTAATGAGAAGTAGCTGGAACTGGTTAGAACTGAGAAGTAGCTGGAGCTGGTAAGCTGGTGGATAGTAAAGAGCCGTTTGACAACTGTGCTTTTAGACGGCTAGTGGATCTATAGCTGACGATGGATGTCTAAAATACCCCCGACTACTGAAGATATTGTTTAAGTATTGATTAAGCATAAATTACCTATTCTTGTCCTGTTTTAGCACAAATTACATGTTTATGAGCTCTTTAGCGCAAAATTAGTTATATTTTACATGGTTTAGCATAAAATTACATGTTTTTGACTAGATTTAGCACAAATGATCCATCTGAACAATGCATTCTTTTAATTTCGAATAATTGATACACTATAGCAACCAAATAATTGTCTCCCTGGACATGAGGTGTGCACCGTGCACCATTGCCTCATCAACATTTATTGGAACGGAGCAGTTTGTATGGTAGGGCCTTTGTAGAGAGATATGCAAGCAACTGAAATTTTATATTTGCTACTGAAACAACTAACAAAATTTCACCTAAAAGTAAGATATTCCCCTGATCAAATGCATAGGGCTGTCTTCTGAAAGGTTGCGGCAGAAATAGCTATAAGAAGTCCAGCAGAGCCGAGAATTTTCTGAAGAAGCTAAAATGAAGTGTAAAATATGTGTCCATCTATAATATAAATTAATATAAATTGGGAGATAGGGACCACCTAGGGCACATACTAAAATTTTAAATATGTATCCATCTATAAATTAATCGTGCACGCGCAAGGCACGTCTTCACTAATATAGATTAAATGATGGTTTAGATTTTTCAGATTCCACGAACTCGTTCTTTTTATATCAAGTATATACATGTATATACACACATATATGTATATATATATATCGAAAGATTATAAAAGATTTCTATTACGAAATTATTTCTCATGATAAGTCTACTGATATTATTTTGATCTAACCGATCTCAACAGTTCTTCACTAATTACTGGTTAAAGATAAATTTTTTTGACTCCACGGTTTTTAAAACGTCATCTATTTGGTAAGGGATCTAGTAGTATGTATGGTTGGGCACAAATTTATTCTTGTTTATACTCTCATTTTTAAAACCTTAACCCTTTACAATCAACTTAGTGCTTTTTAAACCTTAATCCTTTACAATCAACCGAGTGCTTTGATTGAAGAACTTCTCAATAATCAATTGTACAAACGGACAAACACACCATGTGTTGGTGCAAATCCTCCATCAACATCCCTGCAGCAAGAACACGACTACAAGATATCATTTTCCTTTTAAATGCAAAAGTAGGACTAAAATAACAAATCCGACTATTTTTTACTAACTCCATACATCAGACCCTCCGAAGGAACACCACCAATTAGTAAATTCTTGGCCATCCAAAAGGTAATGCATCTGTAGTGGAGAAAACCTGAATTTCTTGCATGTATATAGAAGAGGAGAGAACAGTAAGACAAAACATTTGAACAATATGCTAGAATTGAGCAGATATAACATAAGATATCATAAAAGTATATTACTCATCATATTTCCACCGTCTCCATGCAATAAGTCCTTTATATTTCGACTCTCACTACTGATTTCAAAAAGATGGAAAACTTTTTTTTAAACATTGTGGATCCTGCAAAGAGATGGGTTGTTGTCTTTTGTTCTACACTGGTCAGTGGCAAGTTCTAACAAAAAAAGGAAATGGAAAATCACTAAGGTTAACTAAATAAGGGAATGAGAAAAAATCGAAATGTCTAAATAAACTGTAAAAAGAGGACAACCAAAACAATATGGTCCAAAAATAACATGGCAGATCCTATTTCAAGCTTCTACCCGTTGAGAGCAACAACACATATTAAAATTTGGTTAACTTAACAATATCAATTCCAACAAAAATCAACTGCACACTACAGTACAAACTACTCTAAAGAAAAAAGTGAACCAGTATGACTTATACCCGTCAAACTCATAAAAAATTTAGAAGAAACTAAACAATACAACTTCTTCTCAAGAAAAACACTATCCAATACTCTGAAACCATCCCTCCATTTCTATTCTTTCTCAGATGGTTGAATTTTCAGATTTTGTGACATTAACTTGTTAATAATTAACATGTTTACTTAACAGGATGGTACACAATCACAAACCAACACTTGGTAGTAATTACGTACGTTTCAACATTGCAACAGTAAAAAAATATACACGAAGCAATGTTAAAAAGAACATGGATGTCAAAGAACCATATTGTCAAACATGGATTGTTCTTTCCCCGATAAGAAATCCTCTTGCTCAGTCCATATCAAGAAGAGCACCTAAAACACGAAGCCATGGTCAGTAAGGAAAGCATAATGTAAAGTGACCCCATGATGAAGTCTCCTGAAAACAAATAGTTGCAGCTGGCACAATACCTGAAGTATTCTTCAGTTCATTAGAACTAATATAGCCGGTAAGAATAAATAAATCAGATCTAGAAAAGAACAAATAAATAATTTGAGCGTTGAGGCGAGTTAGCAACCACAATTCAAGTCGGTAAGAAGAAAAGAAATCATTGGCATCCAATGCAATATATCTTCCAATGTTGATACATGTATAAATGACAACTACTATAGTGAATTACTAATTCAGCTAGTATATGGAATGCCAAATCACATGCCAAAAGGCAAATTCAGGGGTAAATAGATTTGCTAAAAAATCGACAATTTTATTTGAATAATCATTGTATTCAGCAGTGAACAAAGGCATTGTTACCTGTAAACAAATTTCAGCATTTTTATTTGAACGTTAGACGTTGTTTGGATGGAGATACTCGGAGCAGAAAAAAGCAAAGGCATGGACCAACTAAGTTGCAAAGCCAACCCTAGAAACAAAAATAAATCTGTCGACGATCGATAAACCGCCGATCTTACGGTAGTCGTGGAACTGTGATACTTGGGGGGTAGGGACCTCTAGGGCACAAGGCCAAGAGATCTGACGACAAGGAAACGTCCTTTTTATACACGTTCGGGCCTCCCTCAGGATAATAACCCTACGTCATGTTCGTATATATTGATCAAAAGAGTATCTCACAAGGGAGGTGTATGTTAGTGGCTATCCTAGACCTAATCGGAGGCTACTTTGACTAGTTCCGCAGGGCTCGACTCCTTCAAGGTGGCGAGTCTTCTCGTGGGAATCGCCGGGGCTTCTGGATGGCTTCAGGTTTCTTGAAAGACTCGTGAGACTTGTCTGGGTGGAAAAACTTGTCCTCCCCTATGAGATTGCTGATCTTTTTATAGGGGGCTCCCCGAGTCGTACTGGACATGAGCTTATGCCCGAGTAGGACTCTAGCTTCCTTAAACATCGGGATTGACTTCCTACTTTAAGGGGTGTCTTTCCTCCTTATGGAGAGTTACCTTATCTCCTAGGAATCTTTACCGGATACGTATTCTTATTCCGATAATCCAGGGAATCGTATACAGATACCTCCTCGTATACGAGATACTATACTATCCATCGTCAAGCCCCCCATCAGTACGTAAAGTGAGGTCATGACTGTTCTGTAGGAAATCTGCCTTTTTCAGGAAGCAACTCCGAGTAGGCGAAATCGAGTACGTTGTGACAACATCCCCGAGTAGGCATTATCTCTACTGGGTAGTCGCGATATCCTTGTCGAGATAAACCTCCGAGTAGTCCAAAGCATTTTTTGGGCTAGCTTGCTCGAGAAGCATCGTTGATTTAATCTGATCCGTCAATCACGGACACGCGTTTGCCTGGTAGATTTCTGGGAAACCGAATCGTCGTGGCGGAATTTTCGCGTGGTGATGAAGAATCTTTCCTTTTCCTGCGCTACTGTTCGGATGACGTTAGCGAAACTGCAGCGCTTGTTAATTGCGATGAACAGGAACTTGTAGCCCCCCGGGCGAGACCGAGAAGGGCCCCAGAATATCCAGGCCCCATGTCGTGAAAGGCCACGACAAGGGAATCGTCTGCAATGCTTGGGCGGGCTGGTGAATGCATCTACCGTGAAATTGACACTGACGACATGCTAACTCGCTCACGTCATGGAGGGCTGTCGGCCAATAGAATCCTTGTCTAAATGCCTTTTCGACCAGGGTTCAGAAAGATGCATGTGCCCCGCACACCCTTCCATGGATCTCCTCGAGTAATTATGTACCCTGCTTCTGAGGTTTACACCGCATGAGCACTCTGTGAGCTCCTCTTCAGTAGAGGACCCCGTCGACCAGAGAGTACATCCTAGCGCGTTCGGCAAGCTGCTCGAAAAGTATATTATCCTCAGGCATAGTCCGATCGAGAAGGTACCTACAGATGAGCTCTATCCACGAATCTTCAGGATCGAGGGGAGCTACGAGTCGACCCGTAATTCCCCTTGGAACGTCAATACTTGGTGACGTCCTTGAACGGCACTCGGACTTGAAGTCAGCCGTCCCTTCGTCCATAGGTTCGCTAGAAGCTATGGACTGTGTCGAAATCCTTTTTACAAAGGTCCTGAGTAGACATAGAGATCGTGAGGACGCCAGGCGGGCAAGACTATCAGCTCGGCAGTTACCCTTCCTTAGGATGTACCGTACTTCGAGCCCGATGAATTTCTTCTCCAGCTTCCTCATCTCTGCTAGGTAGCTGCCATGTTCGGGTCTAAGATCTGATATTCCTCGAACACTTGTCTCGCTATCAGCTGTGAGTCCCCACTCACGAGTAGGCGACGGCACCAAGTGCGGAAGCGACTCGGAGACCGGCAAGAAAACCCTCGTACTCGGCCGCGTTATTCGTGCCGGGAAGTCAATCTGCAGTGCATACTGTAGGCATTCTCCAATTGGTGAAGTTAGCTCCAGCATGGGGCTAGTCGGCTATGGAGTTCATTGAGCCCCCAGCTCAGGATGCCTGTCGTCTAACTCGAGCGAAGGTCTAGCCCCCGGTCGTGGCGCTTCTAGATATAATCAACAACTGAAAATGTTAGTCGTAATTTGCTTTTACTGAAGCTAACCTTTTGTCTTTTTGCTCGCTTTATCCAGGACCTAGAGGAGCGATTGGTCCAGTCAGAGCAGAAGCGGGGAACTAACTTCGAGGCGAAGACGTCTTGAATGGATAGCCTGCTAAACTGACTTAACACTTTTTGATTAGTAACTGTGCTTAATTTGTGTGTTTTGTTTTCTGAAAACCAGAACTCTACTGCTCTGTGAATGTTAGTCGGACATGAGGGTTCTTGTAGACTTAGTCAAACTTTGTGTCCGCTGACTTGGGCTTACGAGTTGTACCGTACGCCGCTGACTACAATCGATCAGGCCTTAGGTTTAGTCGGATGGAGGTCTCATTGGCTCCTCATCATCAGTAAACGCGATAAGGGGTCTTCATACAGTCTATCATGGCCATAGCAGCAACTCGCGTTCTTTTGTCGCAGGGGTATTGGACGCCAGTTAGTAAGTCCTACGTTTGCCCCAATTACGATAACATTGCACTCTATCCATGATGCCTTCTGCTCAAAGTAGTCGGGGATGCGGATAAGCAAGCGGGTTCAGTCGGCCTAGTCATACTCACACCTTCTCTTCTTCCTTTACTTGTGGTCGGGAAACTTTACTACAGAACCGGGGAGCTTAGTCGATCAGGCCTTAGGTCTTGTCAGGTGGGGGGCTCAGTGGCTTCCCCTCTCACCTGCAGACGCGTTAAGGGGTCTTTCTCGCATCCCTGACGGTTGCGGCGCGGAACCCTTTCCCTTTGTGCAGGTTGAATCGTTGGTTACGTCTATGCGTGCGCCAGTTTTTTGCCTGATGCCACATACTTATCCAGCCCCCGACTGTCTTATTCAAGAAGTTTCTCGGATAGGTAGTCTAAAAAATAAATATCAAACTTGGAACTTGATATTTAAAAAACTGTGAACTGACCGAAGTATCATTTACAAGCTACTGTAAGAAAAAACTACTAGGAAAAACTAGAAATAAAAAACATCACCTCCTCCTCTCAAGTTGTCGTTGGTTGCTCCAGAGACTCTCGTGCTCTTGTCATGATCCGCTGAAAAGGCTTGTCGAGTGCGCGTGCTAGGCGATGGTGCCCGGAGCGTCTTATCATCGGCTTGTTCGTAGTTTGACGACTTGAGGCTGGAGCTGGCGCAACCTGAGATGGACTGGCGGTCGGAGGGGTGATGACTGTGTGATCTTACCTACGGTGCTTGCACAAGGAACTCTTTAAGGGGACTCGACTATCTCTTTACTGCTAACTCGAGCGATCTGGATCGGGCAACTTCTCCTGTGGAGCCGTTGTCCTGCTGAGGAGGAAAGCCCTTTTTTTGCCCCGGTTCCAAACTAGTCGTAGAACCTGCTCTCTGACTTGGAGGGGGTGTTTTCCGAAGTCGTCGCTCATAGTTGCGGTGGAGGTCTTGCTGACACGGGGGTGCGCACAACGGCGTCGGAGTCTGCTTCTCTACTTGAGAGTTGATGTTTTTCTGCGAGGTCGAGGCTACGCTTGTCGCAGAGTAGTGCTTCCTGAGGGGTTCCATCTGTTGCCGTAGGCATATTCCCGTTCCCGTGAGGAATAGTCATCGGGCTTCGATGTTGTGAGCCCCCATGCTGACCCGGGTCCTCGAGATCTTCCCGACCGTCATGGATCGTGAGAACCACTCGAGGGTCTGGATTAGATGAGGTGGTTCCACTCCATCATGTCTTCCTCATCGGGAGGGATACTGTGATTGAGATCTTGATCGTTTGGTCGATCAGAAGTTACAGGCGACAGCCCAGACATCGGGCTGGTCGCTCCTACCTGGGAATTGTCGGTTAGTATCAACGTTCCTCCGAAGGCCCTAGCGTACTCGGTCCTGAAGTGATCGGCTTCGCAATCCGAGTACCCGCCAGAGGCGTATTCTCCTAGATCTACGCGGTCGATTGCCGGATACAGATCTATCTGGCCGAAGTTGTTGTAGAAGCCCAGATCTAAGTACCTGGTACGTCGCGTGAGAGTGATCGGATCCCCCGTCGAACCTGTTTCTTCCTCCTTGGGTCGAACCGAGGAGGGTCGTGCAGTCAGTGTCATGGGCTGATCGCGACTAGTTGCACATCTTGCCGACTCCCATATTTCCTTGATGGCTTGAGTCAGAGAGGTCCCCACGGTTGGCGCCATCTGTTGACGATCGGTAAACCGCCGATCTTATGGTAGTCGTGGAACTGTGATACTTAGGGGGTAGGGACCTCTAGGGCACAAGACCAAGAGATCTGACGGCAAGGAAATGCCTTTTTTATACAGGTTCGGGCCTTCCTCAGGATAATAACCCTACGTCCTATTCGTATATATTGATCAAAAGAGTATCTCACAAGGGAGGTGTATGTTAGTGGCTATCCTAGACCTAATCGGATGCTACTTCGACTAGTTCCGCGGGGCTCGACTCCTTCGAGGTGGCGGGTCTTCTTGTGGGAATCGCTGGGGCTTCTGGATGGCTTCAGGTTTCTTGAAAGACTCGTGAGACTTGTCTGGGTGGAAAAACTTGTCCTCCCCTATGGGATTGCTGATCCTTTTATAGGGGGCTCTCCGAGTCGTACTGGACATGGACTTATGCCCGAGTAGGACTCTGGCTTCCTTAAACGTCAGGATTGACTTCCTAGTTTAAGGGGTGTCCTTCCTCTTGACGGAGAGTTACCTTATCTCCTAGGAATCCTTACCGGATACGTATTCTTATTCCGATAATTCAGAGAATCGTATACGGATACCTCCTCGTATACGAGATACTATACTATCCATCGTCAAAATCTAATTTGCTTCTTAAGGGAATGGTGGAATGACAATGTTAGACCCAATTGAGCCACAAGGATTATCTGAAAAAACCAAGCTCAAAACAAAACTCAGTGCCACAATTGCTAAATTTTGATCGATAGCCACAAGGATACTAATAAGAAGTAAACTGTAAGCAAATAACTGCAATTTTTGGATTACTCTAGACTGATTTCACAAAGACATCACTACTCAAGAATAACATAGATTTATCAAAGTTATAATCATCACAGTGATCATTGGGAAGTAACTAATGAATTTGACTAATCATAATTGAGTTAGACGAGAAGCCATGGCTGGGAGCATGGTAGGTTGTCTCATTTTCCCACAAGGCTGGTTTTCGCTGTACATTGACTCAAGATTTGTGTACTTCTACACGGGTGAAATAATGAGCTACCCACGAGTAAATAATTTACCTAGTCTTAGTATATGAGCTGCATTAATTTACCGTTTCCATTTGTCGAATGTGTGAAAATGATGTGACATGGTGTGGTATCTCAATATAAAGGCGGGATGGACACACAGTCTGAGAGGCTAAGGATGTACCTCGATTCATAACTTATGGGACCATGTCGGGGTTACGGCCGGACTGGTGTACATGGATTGGCCTGTAAGGGTGGCTCATACCTAAGTCGAAAGCATTGTAAAGGTCGTGTTCAATCACCCTCTGGCAACACACCTAGTGAAGTGTGTGAATGATCTGGCGTTAATAGTCGATTGATACATGTAGATAAAGATGTACACCCCTGTAGGCCCTGTAGGGTTTGAACTATTCGAATAGCCGTGTCTGCGGTTATGGACAACTTGGTGATTACCTATGTCGAATTAGATAACTACAACATTACTCTAAAGCTTGCCAATCTAGAGTAGATAAGTTAATGATTGCTTCCTCATATGTGGTTGAGGAGGAGTCAATGGGTTAAGTGTATGGTGATTTGTAGTAGGATTTATCGTGAAGATTTCAACTCAACACCTTTTAAAAGCAATCTGGTAATCGATTTTCTCCTACTTAAGAGTATTATCAAATGAATAATTGGCTTTCTGCAAAATAGTCCATAATCACCCTTTTTTATACACGATTGCATCTATTACTATTTTTCCTCTGCAGTAGGATTTATCGTGAAGATTTCAACTCGACCCCTTTTAAAAGCAATCTGGTGGTCGATTTTCTCCTACTTAAGAGTATTATCAAATGAACAATTGACTTTCTGTAAAATAATCCACAATCACCCATTTTGATACATGATTGCATCTATTACTATTTTCCCTTGTAAGTCTTGTGGAGTACAATTTTTGTATTATGAAACAAATTTCTTCAAGAATATGAACATATTCTTTGAAGAAGATGAAGAAAATGTTGAATTCATGAACACAATTTTTGGCTCTGTTCCATGAACGCATATTTTTTTTCACCAATCGGATGGAATCAAAACAAAGTACTCCATCAATATCATGAATCAACACATGTTTCACTATCATGATCGAACAAACAACAAACATCTCCAAAAACAAATGGAAGGAGGCAGAAAAAATGAAACTAGGAACTGAGGACAAATGAAGAAACAAATTCCGGTTCTATGATCTGAAGCAAGAATCATGCATGGTTATTTTTTTTATCTGGGAATTGATAAGAAAGAACTAAACAAAAATCATGGTTAAAATTTGGATCTGCGTGGCTGTCTCCTCCAAACGGTCCGACCGCTGGTTGAGGGAGGCCGTTCGGTTCCAGATCTACAGCTGTCGGAGTTGAGGAGACGTTGACCCCTGACCACAGGAGTTGAAGGAGACGACAACCATGGCCGCCGGAGGTGAAGGAGACGATGACTGCGGTGTCACGGACCACCTCCTTTGCTGCCGCCGCACGTGATAAAGATGCCACCGAGGAGGCCGGAGGAGCCGGAGAGTACAATGTTGCATAGTATAAAGATAATCTTAGAGCACGAATCGACAGTAGATGGAGGGGTGGTATAGCCCACTGGGGGCAAGGGCATATTTTCCTTTTCTTAAATTCTAGTCGAGGTGCTCTTCATGACGAGGAGTAGTACAACTCTACTGTGTACGATGTTGGTATCCGTATACGAATACCCAAGGATCTCCTAGATACTCGGAGCTATGCCCATACTCAGGAAGAACTCTAGGAAGATAAGAAAGCTATCCGCATGTGCCCGGATATCTCTTAAACAAGGAAGCCTATCCCGACGGTTAAGGAGGACATGGGTCCTACTCAGAGAAGGGTGAGTGTTTGCTATGGCATACCCTCTATATAAGGAGCCAAAGGACTCTGCAGAGAGGACATCTCAACTTAGAAGCTAGAAGCCTTAGCAACCAGACGATACACGAAGCCATACACCTCCACCCGAGAAGACCTCTGAGCGAGTAGAAGGGAAGACGCATCCCAGCATCCGCTTCCGACTAGTTGTAGATGCCATTTAGATTAGCTATTCCCCTTTATACTCTGTCTCGAGATTAATACAAGACACACAGAACGTAGGGTTGTTATCCTCAGGGAGGCTCGAACCTGTATAAGATCTCTTGTCATTGACGAACTTGACGTGGCTCCTGGTATCCCTACCCCTACTCTCTTTTCTCCACGTATTACATCTCCTGTGATGTACTCGTCCTTCTTTCCTTCCCGGAGTCGGAAACCGGCACTACCCACGACCTCATTCAACAACCTTTTCAGGTTGTAGAAGTAGTGGAAGAGGTCGAGACAAGGATAGATGTCGAGGTACGCTTCGCATAATGCACGAAGACGCTCGGCATCATGAACAAGTTGGGATTGACGTGGATGAGCTCAATCCTATAAAAGCTGGTGATGAGGAGGAAGAAGCTTGACGGTAGGAATTGAAACCCGCATCTAAAGAAGTCGACGAACACCACAGTCCAGTTCGTATCTGGACTGGGGTTCGTTTGTCCCTCCGTTGGCATGCACGCGGTCATGGTGTGAGGAGGGATGAACTCCAGGTGCTCCAGCTTGTCTAGATACTTAGTTGAACCTCCGACTTGGCGAACTCTGAGATAACCACCATGGGAGCGGTGCCGGAGTCATCAGCACCTTTGCGAGTCATCAGCGCCGTTCCCATAGCTAGCAGCAGCCTTCGAGGATCCTTTCTTCTTTCCCCATTATCCGACTGGTGCCGAGAGTGAGAAAATGCAGGAGCAAGAAAGACGAAGGAGCTAGGGCTTAAGCACATGACGCCTGAGAGAGCAAAGGCTTTGGAACGCGGTAGCAGCCCTCGGGCCCTCCGAGTTTCTTATAAAGGTGAAGTACTGCAGATCCTGACTGGCCTCACAACAGTCTCGAGCACGGCTCGTGCCCCATGATCTCTGCCCCCACGTCCCGTGGCAGTTAATGCGTGCAGCCGCTTTATTCGTATGCATGGGCAGTTTGCAGGAAGACCAAGGAACGGCAGGTGAACGACCCGGACAAATGCGCTATGGTTTCCTTGTCAACAGAAGCTTCATCAGAGCCACCGGCGATGATGGTAGAGCCGAGGGAGGCAACAGCGGCGGATAAGTTAGGGTTGTGAGGAGGAGCTACGGGCGACACAGCAGTGGTGAGAGCGACGAAGCCGTGGGAGGCGACGACCATGGAAATATTAGGAAATAATCACAAAAGTATATATTAATCATTCAGGCAGCATAGCTCGGAAATATACAAGTATAATATGCTTGTACAAAAGAAAGAAAAAAAATACAAAATGGATAGTAATTTCGAACAAAAAGAATATCAAGTTAATTATACAAAGTAGTAATAGATAGACCAACGCTCCTCCATCGATCCTTGGTGCGTGCCACGTACGGTGGTATAAAGAAAGATAGTGATGAGGCAGACAGCTGGACGGATGGATCGATTTAGTATTGCTGCATGCTGCACTCAGGGTCCGGGCACCTTGCCGTTCTTGTAGTCGACGCAGTAGTCGTAGATCCTATACTTGTCCTGCACCCACTGCATCTGCCCCTTCTGTTCGGGGGTGAGGCCGGCGCAGTACGACTGCCCGAACGCCCCCGCGCAGCGGTAGACGCAGTCGCCGCCGTAGCACTCGCAGATGTCGAGGACCATGTTGTGGTAGTTGGCGGTGAAGGGCGCCCTGGACCAGTCGGTCTTGACGCGGCCGCCCTGCGTGGCCCAGTCCTCCGCCGCCCAGATGCTGGAGTAGAGGTACATGGGGCGGCTCGTCGGGTACGCCACGCCCTTCTCCTGGTAGTTGCGGAACACCCTGATCGGGATGCCATCCACGTACCAGACGACCATGCAGGGTGTCCAGGAGATGGTGTAGTTGTGGTAACCGGTGGTGGGGTCGAACCAGGGCCGGAACTGCATCTCCTTGTTGCCCACGCCGTCGGCGAAGATGTTGGTGTGCAAGGTGTACGGCTGCCCGCTCTGGTTCCCCAGAAACTCGAAGTCGATCTCGTCATGCTTTTCTCCCACCGATGACGTCTGCACATATACATATGCATGCAGTGATCGTAAGTTCCTTCATTACTTGAAGCGAATTAAAGAAGTACAAACAGAACCATTGAATTAGGCTGAGTTAAATTTATCAATAGTAATTAAGCAACTAATTAAGCACGTACGTAGTATGTGGTGACGGTGCCGGCCGAGTTGCCTGGGACCAGTTGGATGAGAGTGGACACGGTCCCGTAGATGAACTGCTTCTTTGTCCGCAGCATGCAGCCTGAGGTGTTGCTCACCAGGGACATCGCCAGGCCCTGGCCGTCCTCCGAGAACCTCGCGTTCTGAGGATTCCACGGGATGTCGCAGTCGTCGCGGAAGTTGGCGCCGGCGAGGCCCATGACCGCAGCGGCAACCGCGACCAGGAGGAGCGCCCTCCAGCTCTCCATCTTATATTAATCCTTCGCCCTTGCACCAAATTCTCTCTTCTACTTGGTAGTTGGTATACGAAATGTATGCCCAGACTTGATGAAAATGCAGAGGGAGACAGGGGCTTATGTACACACACTAGATGAAGCCTGAAACTATCTGCAGATCCGCTGATTGTTTCCAGTCAAATGGAAGTTTTTGGTACGCACGTATAGGTCAGTATGATATATATATTGATATGATATTATTCTCTCCGGATTGCACGTAGTGTTGCCAGCTTGTGTGTATCGTCTTGCTTTGTTCCGGCCGCAACGCGTCTCGATCTCTGGTTTAATTTTGACATGGTTAGTGCTCCGCACAACGTTGTTCCGTACTTCCGTTTGGCTGGCAAAGAAGGAAGAGACCAGTGCTTTGCTCGTTTCTGCACTATTCAAGACACATAGAAATTGTCATATAAGACACTTAGTCACAGACGGTTCACTAAAAACCCTAAGTGCCAATCGTCCTCCTATAATCCTAAGTGTCATCACCCTCCTAACTGCCACCGCACTCTCTTCCTCTACCACCTCTTTCCCCACAACACTTAACCTAACCCTACCCGGCTACCTCCCTAGCCCTGTCTCTCTTGCTCTCTCCTACCACGGTGGAGGATGCCCCCAACGCCAGCGCCAATGGCAACCACCTGGAGGCCGTCGCCGCAGACGACGCTATCGCCGCTCCCAACCATCTGGCGTCTCGGAGCCTGACGCCGACTGCTACGTCCCTCTCCACCACCTCTCCTCTCCCACCTGCTTCCACCGCCACCTCGTGCTTCTCCTCATCTTCACGTTGCCAGTGCAAGGGGGGAGGCGCCGATGTAGGTGGCGAGAGAGTCGAGGCAGATGTCGGCGTTGGTGAGCCACCACGCGAAAATGTGGGCTGGAGGCACGGCCCATGTTCTGGCCGACCAGCTACGCCGCCAACTGCCGCAGCTGCTCCACCATGTTGCCCCATGGCGCTGGCCCAACGCCTGAGGGCGGGTCGATTTAGGCGAAGCAAGAGCAGGTGTAGTCGGCCGCTGTTGGTGAGCGTGGGCTTGCGCGAGACGGTGCAGACTGAGGCCAACATCCTGCGCCTACGTGACATAAAGCTCCACTCGCCGACACCTCCCTCACCGCGGCCCTCCTCGCTACAGCCCAACCAAACAGGCACCAACAACTTTGTCAACAGCCACAGCCCAACCAAACAGGGCCCGTATTTTGATTGGTTAAGAAAAAACTTTGATCAAGAATTACTCTATTAATATGCGGTTATGTGATACAAAATCATAATCATAAGTATTTTTAAATGTGAATTTAATGATATTAATTTTATGTCGCATAAATTACATATTAATAGAGTAATTGTTAGTCGAATCTTGTCTTAACCAATCAAAATATGCCTTATATAGAGGGAGTACTTATCAGGAGAGGCATGATGTTGTAGCGGTACTTACACATGCCTTTTTCTTATGTATATGTATATTACAGATTTCAGATGCGCCAACCTGCTAAAGCGTCCCATTTTTTCATGCATTTCGTTGTCGAAGCTATATTACAAATATCAGATGAGTTTGATATTGACCGCGACAAAGGAGTTGATTTACAGACCACACAACAGGGGTGGCCGTGTCAGCACGATCTCCATCGGCCATGTAGAGAAACAAAGATGCACTACTGTAGATTGACCCTTTGCTGAACCCCCCTCCACTGACGGGCACAAAAAGGACCGTCGTTGGAGGTGATCTCCGCTGACGGACACCGAATAGCCCGTCAGCGAAGAAGGCAGCAAGGCTGAACGTGAGGACCACCACTGACGGGCAGCAAAACAACCCGTCGGTGGAGATGAACAAAGGGTGCCATAAATGACGCGTCCTTTTCACTGACGGGCGGGCGTTAAGTGCCTGTCAGAGGAGATGGTGTCTCCACTGACGGTCCGATAAGTCGCCCGTCAGTGGAGATGAACATAGTGTGCCACAGATAACATGTACTTTCACTGACGGTCCACGGGTAAGTGCCCGTCAGCGGAGATGTTTTCTTCACTGACTGGCTCCTTGGGCGTCCGTCAGCGATCATGGGTCCAGGGCTGACTACAGAAGCGCTGACGGGCCCATTTTACGCGTTCGTCAGTGGTGATGTCTCTGTATAAAACCTCACGCGGCTCTCGCTGCTGGCCAGTGCTCGCGCGCCCATTGGCCAGTAGCGAGCGTCGCCGCCGCCCCATAGGCTGCCGCCGCCCCCGCCACCCCCCCCACCCACAAACACTCCTCCCCTCTCCCCAACACTCCTCCCCTCTCCCCAACCCTCCTCCTAACCCTCCTTTCTTCCTCCCCAAGCTCAAGATCCCTCTAGATCTAGATCTAGATCTTCTCTTTTCCTTCCCAAAGCTTCCCATTTCTTCACTCATTTGTAGCTCTCTCTCTCTCCAACCCAACAAGATCTCTCATCCCTCCCTAATCCTCTCACTCTCTCCATATATCTCTCTTTCCTCGCTGAAAAGATCGCTAGTGCTCGGTAATAATACTCGCTAGTGTTCTTTTCATTTTGTATATGTATTTGATGTGATTTTCGGTCATCGAGCCGAGGCTTAGTGTTTTGTTCTTTTTCGTCGAACTGATTAGCTTCGTGTCGTAGGGATCGATCGATGGATCGCAGTTGGATGTACGAGAACAGGTGACAGAGAGTTGGGCTACGGCTTTGAATGAGTTCCTTGATGTCGCCGAGCGAGATACGAGGAGAAAAGGTGGCACGAAGATTTGTTGTCCGTGTCGCGATTGCAAAAATTTGGTAATGTTCTATACGAGAGGGAGGGTGACTGTACACCTGGCGCTTAAGGGTTTCATGCCAGGTTATACACGTTGGATATATCACGGTGAGGAGGAGAAAGATCAAGTGTTACAGTAAGATGCTGAACATGGAGAGGACGAAGAAGACGAGGGGAGTTTCGAATCTGACCCCGAAGAAGAAACGGGGAACAATTTGGCCGATATGGTGCAGGACGTTCACATGGTGGAGCAGGTCGTGCTAGATCATGAGAATAAAAGAGAGGCTGCTAAGTTCACGAGACTAGTTGAAGACTCGCAAACCCCGTTGTATACCGGTTCCGATCCAGAACACACGCGTTTGTCAGTCACGCTGGAACTTCTAAGGATCAAGGCAGCCCACAACTGTCCGGACGAAGGCTTCGATGAGACATTGGCTTTTCTTGCAAAAGTTTTTCTGAAAAACAACTTGCTGCCTACGAGCACCGAAGAAGCTAAGAAGGTTGTCTGCCCTCTTGGGTTAGAGGTGCAGAGGTTCCATGCGTGTCCGAATGACTGCTTTATTTACCGCAAGGAGCACGAGAAGCTGTACAAGTGTCCTACGTGCAACACGTCTAGATTCAAGAGGGGTAGAAACCAAGCCGATGATGAGGACCCAGTGACGAGTGGCGCTCCAGCAAAGGTTGTATGGTATCTTCCGGTCCTTCCCCGTTTGAATCGTTTATTCGCTAACAAGAAGGAGGCAAAGCTGCTACGTTGGCACGCCGAGGGGCGAAAAACTGATGATGGAGTGATGAGACACCCTACCGATGCTTTGTAGTGGAGGGCAATCGAAGCCTAATACGATGATTTCAGAAAAGATCCGAGGAATATCAGGTTTGGTATGAGTACGGACGAGATCAATCCGTTCGGCAACATGAGCAGCAGACACAGCACTTGGCCCGTGGTTCTATGGATGTACAACCTTCCTCCATGGCTGTGCATGAAGCGAAAGTATATACACCTCTCTATTCTCATACAAGGGCCGAAGCAACTTGGGAACGATCTGAACATGTATCAACAATTATTGTTCAAAGAACTAGCTACACTGTGGGATCCAGGGGCCCAGGTCTGGGACGCATACGAAGAAGAATACTTCAATCTGAAAGCGCTGTTGTTCACGACGGTCCAAGACTATCCCGCGTACGGATATCAATCCTGCCAGTGTGTTCATGGGTACAAAGGATGTGTGAATTGTTTGAAGTCTACTACAAGTTTAATTACACTTAAAGGGATCCAAAAAAATCATGTTCATGGGCCACCGAAGGTGGCTGAAACAGAACGACCCATGGAGGCAAGAGAAGGAATTGTTTGACAATACTGTTGAGGTCCGTTCGGCGCCTCGGGAGAAGACCGGGGTGGAAATCTATGACATCGTGAACACAATGCCCCCCGTTACGCCGGGTAAGACACAACCGTCTGTTCCCATGCAGGACGGCGTCTGGAAAAGGAAATCCGTATTCTGGGATTTGCCTTACTGGAGATTCCTAAGCACACATTGAAAGGACCAAGGGTGCCGACTAGAGGGGGGGTGAATAGGAGGCTAATTAAAATTACTTCGTTTTAATCTTGTTAACTGGATATTGACTTAACAGATTATCAGATTTAATTGGCTGTGTGACAGGTTCCTAGCACAGGTGAAATATGACAAGTAAAATAGCACGTGGCTGTCACACAGGTGAGTCACACAGGTGATCTAATGACCTAGCACAGGTAGGCAAGTAATGTGGCTGTGACACAGGTGACTAAGACAGGTAGAAAAGATGATATATATAACACCTGAGACACAGCTAGTACAAGCAGGCACAAAGCAGATTAAGCAGGTATAAAGTAGATCTGAATCAGATGAACAAGAGTATCTCAGATCATATAAGCATGCAATGAATATAACTACTAGAGGAAATAGGCTAAGCACTCAGAGAGAGACAAGTGGATTTATCCCGAAGTTCCCTACTCTTTTCAGAGAGGTACGTCTCCGTTGGAGAGACTACTTCCGAAGAGATAGTCAGCACTGAATCGTGCTTGTCCTCCGAGTACCTGACGTTCAGGCCTCTTCCTTGCTTGTGGAGGTCCTTTTGCCTTGCAGCAGGATGACCTCGATGCTCCTTCACAAACTTACTGATTCAGCCCACACAAGCTTGGGTGATATCAGCAACTCCTACACCCGTCTAGGAGTAGACACTCCAAGAGTAACAGATGATGCAGCAGCAATCTCTTGGAGGAACCTTTGCTCGTGCTCAAAGCTCACAAACTCACTCGGACTGACCCTTAGGCTTTTGGCTCTTGTTGAGTGGTTGGAGGCTTTGCAACGGTCGTATATGATTCACTGGTTTGAGCAAGGTTGAGGACGAAGTCCTCCCCTGGTCCCCTATATATAGGGTCCTCAGGCACCTGACCGTTACCCTGTTGCCACGTAGGATTAAGTGAACCACCGGTGTCAGCCACCGGTGACACAGCTACACACTACGCCCAACTGCACCCGGCTCAGGCAGACCGACACCTGTGTCACCGGCGGCACACACAGGTGAACCCTTAGCTGATAGCCGCACTACTCAGCCCGGTCCTGGCACATGACATGCCCTCAGCATACGTCAAACTCTAATACCTATAAGGAGAGAACCTCCGACAGACTTCTGACACATCAGACCGCCTATCGCAGTGCAGGTACCTTAGCATTTTCAAGCTCTCCCCTGGTACAGAGATGTACCTGAGTCATAGAGCGGAAGACCACCTGTGACACAGCTGTGTCACACAGGTGCCTAAAGCTCTAGGGTTTTCACTGTTAGCACTACAGAGCACTAACACAAAACAGCTTCATACTTTGTGCAAAGCTATTGACACAGGGCAATTGACCTCAAAGCATCAATGCCCTTGACCAACACTCTGAGCAATGAGCAAGGTTCCCTTAGACAACTGCTACTGTTTCATCCCTCTTGATAGTACGGGTGATTCCTATGGACTCAAAGAAACTAGCAAATCTAGGCTTTACCTGCCACCAACTGAAGTCACGGCCCTTGACGCATCAAGCCACCATCACCTTGCTTGCAGCTCCCTGCACAGCACCGGCTTCTTCTCAGCTGTGACACAGCTGCCTAGCACAGCCATCTCTTTGTCCTTGAAACCACCTTGTACCCTTTTTGGTGACCATCCTTCACTGGATAACCCTTCTTCATGGAACCTGTAAACTCTGCTTACACTCACTGTAAACATTAGATTCCAGTTTAAGTTGCCATTAACCATCAAAACCATATTAGGGCCTAGATGATCTTTCAATCTCCCCCTTTTTGGTGGTTAGTGGCAACCCAAACTTTACACATTCAAATATATAGGATTGAAAGATAGATACATGTGTATGTTGATAGAATATACTCCCCCTGAATCTGTGCATAAGAGATTTGTTTTTAATAAGAGATGCACAGTTTACAAGTTTTAAGCATGGGAAGTATTTTCTGATGACTTGCATTCTTATCAGTTTAGATATGTTGGATGAATGATCAGAGCATTATCTAACTGAAGCAGATACTGATATAGATGCTCAGATTAAAATATGAAGATTCATGTCAGAGCATATTAACATAATTAATCAGAGCAAGCATATCAAACATATGTATATCAGAGCAAAATGTGCATCAGAGCATAAGAATGCATAAGAGATACAATGTTATCAAGACATAAGATACAGAAGAAGAACCAAGTCTTGATACATCAGAGATACATCATTTTGAAAATAATTTACCCTTCCCATAAATAACATGCATGCTTGCTGAAAACTCTCCCCCTTACACCTCTTCCCCCTTACACCTCTCTCTCCCCCTTTGACACTAAATCACCAAAAAGGAATTTAGGGAAAGAGATGCTTCAAGAAGACTTGGTCTTGAGCAGCTGAAGCACTTCTGAAAGCTGGTTGGATACATCTGAGAGCTGAGCTTGAACTTGATCCACATTTGCTTTCAGATGAGTGACCTCCTCTCGAAGCTGGCGATTCTCTCGACGCAGAGCAGCAAACTGAACTGGCATGACCTTGTTCTGATAAGCTCTGGCAGCATCTGGCGAAAGCCGGGTCCTGGACAAGGTGCCATCATCAGCTACCTGTAACACAGGTATAAACTCAGCTGTGTCTGACTACAGGAGCAGCAGCTGTGACACCGGTGGGGACTTGGCAAGGAACAGGAGAGGTCCTTTGAGGATCAGGTTGATCAGCTGTGTAACTGGGAGATGGCACAGCTGGTTCAGGAGAGTCTCCAAATAAAGCAGGAACTGCAACCTCATCCGGATTATCATCTGCCTGAGGTCTAAGCTGGGTTTTGGTAGTCTTCACAGAGAAATCGAAGTTGGAATCCAGAAGACCTGTTCTTTGAAGGATCATGTACATGATGTACGATCCATACCTCAGCTTAGCCTTTTTGTCCTTAGATACAGCATCTATCTCATGGAATATGTATCTGGCTATATCAAAATGCTGATTTTTGGCCATGTGCACCAATATTTGCCAAGTTGCATTGTAGACTGCATCTGTGTTTCCCCCTTTGGGTTGAAGAGTGACATTGAGTATCTTAATCAGATGCTTTGCTGTAATGGTTATCCCTTTGAAATAAACATGATCTGTAGGGGCTTTGGCAGGGAATCTGAAGTTCCTTGGGTAGAATTTTCTTCTCACTTCATTTGGAACTGGTGCAAGCTTGAACAGATTTGGCATTCTTGGTTCAAGAGGGGCATGCATCAAACTGTTGAACTCTGGAGCTGTGATAGAAAGCAGTTGACCTCTTGTCTTCCAGAGCATAACATCCTGATTTTCTTGTTCTATCCATACTGTGGCATAGAACTCCTTTATGATCTCAGGATCATAATCTTGCTGGAGATTGCACAAGAAATCAAGACCTGAGGCTTGAATCAGAGATGGAACTGCCCTCAGCCTTGAATCTGTCATAGCTGACCAATCTATGGTCTTGCAATCCACAAAACCTTTTGATGCAAGAATCTCATGATATACACCCCTTTGATGTTCATTGTGAAATCTGGAGTCTGAGCAAACTGGAGCTATAAACTCCTGATCTTCAGAGAAGTATGGATTTGTTGACCTCATCCTTATGAATGAACTTGGTCTCATAGAGGCAACTTTGCACTTTGACTTCTTTGGATCACTCTTGGGCAATTTCTTAGCAGCAGCTTTTGAGATGAATTGCATTTGATTTGCCTCAGTTCTTAGAGCATAGGAGAATATAAAATGGTACTTTGTCTCTAAGTCCTCTGATCCAACTGAGTGACTAGGAGAGCTGTCCTCATGCTCCTCTTCTTCTTCTTCAACTTCAGCTGATTTTGGCACTTGGAGATGAGCTCTCTGCTTGATAATCTTCATCTGAATCAGCTCTCACTACAACAGGACCCCCCTATAGCAACGCTTTTTCCGTATCTAAAAGTCCATATATGCGTTGCTAGTGTCTTTACCAACGGTTTGGGATGCGTAGCCTTATCCAGTGTTGCTAGCGCATATTGCAACGCTTATGCTGCCGTTGGTAAAAGGGACCGTTGCAAGACTACAACACATAAAACAGACTTGTGCAACACTTTTATATGTTGGTGCTTAATGTATAGGAATCAAAATCCCATTGCTTGGCAACGGAGAATTTGCAACGCTTCAAGTGTTGGTACATATATAATGTGAATAATATTATTTTTTATATATATTGCCAGTAATTAAATTAATGCTCCATGTAATGGTGATAATTATGTATTTCAAGTGAAGAAAAAACAAGAGAATATACTCACGAGAGGAAGAAATCATATATTAGATAAAACTGTTGAATTACAATAGTGGATATTACAGGAGGAACATCATCCAAATGTGATGCATAATCTAAATATTTTCTTGACAGCGAAACTTAAACTGAAAGCATCCATCAACATCCCTACAACTTAACTAAAACTTAACCGAGGAACATCATCCAACTGGAACATCATCCCTACAACTTAACTAAAACCGAAAGCATCCATCATCATCGTCATGAATAGGAATCATCATCATCATTGCAGTATACTTGCCACGCACCCATATAATCATCCATTTATCTTTTGAATCTACAAACAAAAAAACAAAATGAACTGTTAACACACAATGCATTGACATGATGCAAGTAGTGATAGAGGCAGGATATTAGTCACATACAAAGGTTGAAGGCCATGCAATCTTTGTTTTTTCTGTACTACTGAGAGTATTGTAGTTTTGCGACTCCGTACCAAATCTTCAGTTTTCACAAGTGCCATATCGACATGCACTGCCCAGAATTCATTTCTAATTTCAGCACCATCAAGTTTAAATTTAGGATCGCAACTTACAACTGTAGCAAGAGCTACGTCCCTGTTATGATTTTTCAGGCTCTTCAAGAATACTTTAGTTCCTGCCTGTTAGAGAAAATCAAAGTTACCATTGGCAGAATCATCCTCATCACCCATGACAAAACAGAGACAAAACAGGGGAACATATGATATGAATTTGAGCACTCTTACAGGTAGTTCATTGGCACCCAACCAACTCAGCGAACCACTTTGAGCACTCTTACTGGCTGCATTAGCACCTTTTGTTGTTTTTTTGGTCTGGACAGTAGTCTGATAGCAAAGAAGAAGTAATAAACAAATAAACAAGCTAGCACTATAGTTTGAACACAAATTTGTATGTGATTATGAAAAGATACCAGCTTGTTTGCAGCAGAAGTTTTTTCTCCTTGATGTGCACTGACATTCTTAAGCAAAGTTTCTTTGTTCTGAACAACATTCTGATAGCAAGACCAGTAGATACATAAACATCGGAGCAATATATTTTGAACATATTGTATATGGTAATGGAAATATACCTTGTGTGCAGCAGAATTTAATTCCCCTCGCCGTGCACTGAAATTCTGATCAAAAGTTTCTTGGTTCTGGACAGCATTCTGATAGCAACAAGTAAACACATAAACATGGGAGCACTATAGTTTGATCATAATTTTGTATATGAGACTATGAAGATACCTTGTGTGCAGCAGAACTTTTTTCTAGTTGCCGTGCACTGCCACCATTATGCACCATAGTTTCTTTGTTCTGGGATAAAAGGATACACGTCAAATTTTGGGTACTGTATATGTAATTGCAAAAGGTGCAAGCGTAACAACTTAATCCTCAGCAATGACAGGTTCCAAAGAGTATTTAAGTACACAAACCTTATCTGGAACAGAATGGTTGTTTGATGCTTGCAAATCTGCACCATTTGAACCACTTGGCTTGTTCTGTAAATTATTGGGTCGTTTTTTAACCAGTTGGAGTCCATCAACCGAAGGAGCAAGCACTCTCTACAGATAGCATAACATAAATATTAGTTGAGACCATAATTTCTGGAGTGAAATTTGAGGAATTTTATTGTGTACTTCGACAAGATACAAACTTTTCTGTTTGAGTTATGTCCATGAACCGAAGGTTCAAGCCCAATTGTAGCCATTGGATCCGAAATTTCCTATGATAGAAATACAGAAAGGTTAGTCCACAAAATAAATGAAGATTACAGTTGATAGAAATTTACCTGATTTGGTTGTCTTTCCATTCTTCTTATCTTCTCCTCTAGTTCCATAATTTTAGCATCTTGATTTTTCTTTTCTTGATGTAATTTTTCCATGTCAACTCTAAAAGATAGCATAGCTTCATTTGGTGTATCCTCCACCGAAGTAAAATGTGTATTCTGGAATAGACGTGAAGTAGAAACATCAAAAAGTTTTTTTTGGGTTTGGAACTAGTCCCAAACCATGTACATGACCAGGCCTGTCATCTCCTAATACTCTGTTCAACGCATCTCCTTTCCATGCAGTTTTTCCATCGCTGTTATCTGCTAATTCAAGGTTTTTGTCCATAATATCCTTCAACTCTTCCTAAATACATGAACAATGTAAGTAATAAGAATATATATATATATCAAATTCAAATACGAATGGTTGAGAGTTGTAAATATACCACATGAGCATTAATGATTTTGTTATTGCAAGTTTTCGGCTTGTGCGTATGGACGAACAAGTGAGCCCTATGAGGGTACTTCTTTTCGGGATCTGCATCTTTCTGTTGATATGTAATGTAAACACGAATTACATTACAAAACATGAATGGAATAGAGATGCATGAAGTTAGTATATAAATTTTACCATTTCTTCCCTGTGACGAGGGAAACTTTTTGTCCCAGCAGTATGTGTAGACTTCCTCAGTGAACAGTTATCCTATTTTTAGCTCTAATTTTCTACCAAAGAATGAGTGCAAACAATTATGTGCATATCTTTCATGGTATCTGCACGGCAATATATAAAATCCAACAAGGAAAGTTGGAAATGTAATTCTTTTAAGTACCTTCGCTTTCTGGGTTGTCCAATGATTAACTAGAGATCTCCACTGATCCGGAGTCACCCATTTTGGTTTATTGTTGTAATTGGCTTCGGTGCTTTTTTTCTCATCAAAATAAACTGCTTTCAGATCGGACTTATATTGCCTCCATCTGTCTCCAATTGTCTTCAATATATATTTTTCCATGCGAGGAAGGTAAAGGAACCTCATCTATATAACAATTAGAACATAAATAGGGTGACTGCAATGTAAGGCAACATAGAACAAGCTAGTAAAGGATATTGAGTGGATTAAAATTTACCTTTACTTGATCTAGTATAGCCTTTACGTTTATTTCAGTTTTGAGCGATCTCCAATCCTTGTAGCTCAAGCTACACAATGATCCATTCCTTGCAACCGAGCCAAGAAAGTCCCCAAGATGTTTAGCCTCTTTTCCGATTGGCTGATCTAGGTCATTGCAGCGAACCATTATCCTTTTCCCTTTTGGAAGGTTCCAAATATATTTCAGCTTCCTCTTCTTACGTTCTTTTGTTTCTGCATTTTCAGCTGAATATATAGAACCATGAATTATATGTTACGATGATGAATAATCATATATTGCAATCAGTAAGGAATGAGCAACAAACTTACCATCTTCATTTTCATCCGCATCAGCATCATCACAATCTGTGAAGCCTTCTTCATCATTAGTAGTTATTTCTTGGACATCAGATGATTCGACATCTTTTTCAGCAGAATTATGATGTTCGATCGGTTCTTCCGTCATATATTCTTCATTGGATTCAACAAAGTTAATTCTTGTCCGTGACATATCTGCTGCAACATGACAATGACCAAAAGTCTAAATAAATTATGTAAAATACAATATAGGTTGTTTCGGAAACTACAGTATATAGCACACGGAGATTTGAAAAATTACAATTCAATCTGGGAGAGACACCGAACATAAGAATTTGGATAGGATCCATGGGAAGGGGTAATCTCAGACACCGAACATAAGAATTTGGCTATCTCAGTAATAAAATAATTGTAACTTTTGCAATGAGTAAACCGAACATATGAATCAATTTCAGATTAAACTAGAATCGTGATCTCTCTGTATATCGATTGGTGGGTGAAAAAAACAGCTGAGAACCAATACGGAGGGCATGAATTGCAGCAATGAGATGGGATAAGGAGCAGGGCACTGACTAGATGAATTCGTAGGATTGTTGCCACCACGTACCAGCCGGATTTGGAGAATCTACCAGCCGGATTTGTCTGGTAAGAGAGATGTGAATTGATTAAGAGCACAGATCGGTAGAGTATGGAGCAAGAGAGGATGAATTGTGGGAGAGTAGGTCGGCAACTAACCTTGCTCAGCTCGTGGTGATGCCTCCGCTACCGGCTGCCGGGCGTGCGATGAGTCCAATACAAGACGAGGAAGGGAGCCGTGTTGATATGAGAGGAAAGGTTTCCGATTTTGTTGGCGCAGTTACCTCATCGTGATCTGTTTGACTGATGTTAGTCTCCGTCTTGGATTCGTATGACAGGTGGGGCCATGGTAATGAAGCACGCGTACTTAAATTTTTTTTGACCAGATTAGTCGCTATTGGTGGGAGAGAATGGAGGGAAAGGGAAAATTGGCGCGAAACTAAAAAAGAAATACGAGGGAGTGTAAAAATTTAGAGCGAAACAAATTATAAATTTTGGAGGTAATTGTTCCCCGTCGCCTCCACCTAGGGTGACTTGGGCCACGGCGGGGCCCCGCTGGCTCGGCTTTTTTTTCTTTTGATTAAATTGTTTGGTAAAAAAAAACTACATGTATTTTGCTGGTTTGGAGAGAAAAACATGAGCACAACAAAATAATTTTAAAGAGCTCTATATTCATTCTAATAAATTCGTTTTGAACGAGAATAACCTCGTATATTGCATAGAAATAAATAAACTCATGATAATCAACCTCTTCCTCTCTTATGCCTTGGTGGCATATGATCGGAGGGGAAGGTAAACTGTGACTGTGGTATTGGATTGGTCCGGAGATTGTAGGGCGGAGTTTTCTGCCTGTCTTGCGGAGTTTGCTCACTGTCTTGCGTAACATCTGGCTGTGTAGGAATCTGGCTGTACCGAAGCTCGTTAGCTTGAAACAAATTGTAGTGACCCTATTCTTAAATATGAGATCAGTGAAAATATCACGAACAAAAACGATTTCTTTCGTTCGCATGCATGCATATAGATACTTTAAAATGATTTCGATTAAAAATCCTAACATGCGCCCTTACGGCTAACGTGAGATCGGACACCGAAACTAATGCCACTAAAACTTATGATTCTAAAATTCGTACATGTTCCTAACCTCCCAGCTATCCGAAGAACGTTAACAAGTCCATTGAAGCTCACTTGTACATCCAGACCCAATCATTTTCGGGAATGGCTCACCTCGGATAAATATGGAAGAAGCTAACCGAGTTAACCCCTCTCATCCCATATCAATGAGATGTTACATTCAACAGTCGATCGCCATATTGACCTCCAGTCCAACGTTTGAAAAATAGTTGAAGATATAATTCGAGTACCTAGGGTTCAAATTTCATTCTTGGGCCGTGCTACTAAAGCGTTAAAATATTGCAACTAAACTAGGGTTATAGATTTTTATTAACTAACTTTAAAACAGCAAGAGAAATCAACACAAACTAAAAAGGAGGAAAATCCCTTCTGCCGTGGGACCCACCCCTTGTCACGGCCCCGGAATCACATATGGTTAAGGGAAAGGATAATCGCCAAGGACCGAAGGATCCGTCAACTGGGTGGCACGGTACCTGCGCCGTACGCACCGCAGGAGAGGGATCCGACACTCGACCCACATACCATACGCGCCATACGTCGTATGTATCTATCACCGTGGGTCGAGCCGGCCGGAAGCGACTAAGCTTCCCAGAGCCACATACGATTCACAGATTCCGGTGAAGGTTCGGAGTCGTTCCCAATTCCACCAGGTGAAGCAAGGTCGAAGGAGCCCGGTGATTCTACCCACACCCTAACCTAGCTCGAAGCTAGTGGGTCACCCGAAGGCCCGGTAGAACCCACCCACACCCTGCCTGGCCGGCATTGCATCTCAGCCAGCGGGTCACTCAGTCGACACCTGCTCAACGGGGTGAAGAGAGGAACCACCTCAATCCTTCACGACATACCCATATACTTCAAATCATACACGCAATGTATATGGGCAGCCTGAATAACAACTTGATAGCACAACAAAACTCTAATTAACAGTAATACTACTAATCGTCCACCCGAGGGACTCATATGTTTACATCAGTCGGTGATAACCGAAGAAGTAAACTATTACATAAGATAAACGAACAACAGCGGAATAGCTTTGGCAAACCCTTAGCGGAACATCATCCGCTGATTCATACCCACAAAAGCTTTCCCAAAATGTCGAACACTACCGAGGAAACAGCAATATTAGGCATCGTCGAAATAGTCTTCGACCACCGGCTCACCTGCAAGCTCTAGGAATATCCTAGGTGAGTACAAACGTACTCGCAAGACTTAATCGTGCTTGATTAAATGTCCTACACATGGATATACTACAACAGAAGTAAACATGGATGCTTCTCAGAGTAACAATATACATAAAGCAGTAACATTGACCTCTAGATAACATCACAAGCTTTACCACCTAAAATCCGATAGACTCTTTCCCATATGCATCCAATCCATGACCATCATCTCAATCCATATCCATTCTATAACCATTTTATCTCTTGGACCGTTACCGACAACTCGATTCCTAAGGTGAGGTGGATGCCTCCTCCTTGAGATACGCGTCTCCAAGGGGATGGCCCGTCCATCAACACCAAAGCGTCGATTGCCGCTAACGTCCTATCATCATTTATTCTCTCGGACCGTTACCGACACCCCGATTCCTAAGGTGAGGTGGACGCCTCACTCTCTTGAGGTAGCTAGCCTCCAAGAGGTAGGCCCATCCATCAACACCAAAGCGTCGGTTGCCGCTAACGTCCTATCATCATTTATTCTCTCGGACCGTTACCGACACCCCGATTCCTAAGGTGAGGTGGACGCCTCACTCTCTTGAGGTAGCTAGCCTCCAAGAGGTAGGCCCATCCATCAACACCAAAGCGTCGGTTGCCGCTAACGTCCTCGCGTGGAAAGGGAAAAGTGCACGATGAAATCACCTCCGGTGGTATGGCGAATATCTCAATCTCACATCATCCTTCATTCCCCGGGTTCGCCTTCTTCCTTCTCGTTACAATACCACCTTATCCATCGTGCACCCACCCTCGGCTCTCCCATCTCACTTATTATCAAGGTTCCAGTTGATTAATCTTTTAGATTTAGACCATCACTGACACACAATAGATCATACTCCAACCAACTATCGACCCTGACTCAATCCAATCACATCCCTAGCATGCTAGTATTCAAACAATACGTGCGAGAATAAAGCATACAATCAGGGATATACGAACAATATTAAGAGTGCAATGCAACAAGCTCTGCTTGCCTTGGGTGCTAGGATCTAGCTCTTGCTCGATGTCGTAAGCCGGGTGGTCTTCCTCGTCGCCTTCTGTTATGAAAACACGAGTACCGGAAAATAAACAATAAGGAAATGCATAAGGTCCAGCATGTATGCATGATATGTCATGTGAGATATGCAATGCTAATGGTGACTTGAAGATGAGTGAATACTTAAGTTGCCCAATGTTACTCGAGGGTTAGTAGTAATGGTACGAAAACCCTAAATATGCATGCATGTCATTTTATGCGAGATTAAGATGACTTAGGGTTATTAACGTCGATGGTAGGGCATGGTAAGGTACTGGTTATGTTGGTAGGATGTAAGTAACACAAATCGGGGTTCCGATGCAATTAGGGTTACAATGGCCAAATTAGGGTTTTACGACGAACAACGAATAGATGGACTAATAACTTGCATCCTATGACTTGATACTATGCATGTCACCCTACTGATATTCTAGTTGCTTCATGTCGTGGGAAACTTCGCAAGGATTCCAGAAAGGTCTAGCTTGTCGGAATCGGAGCTACGGCTGAAATTCTAGGGCTTACGGACTCTCGATCGCAATAGATCTTCCACCCTCAATATCACCCAGTGCATGTTATCAAAAATAATTTTTGATTCAGCCAAAATGTAGGAAATTTCCTAAGGATTCCAAATATATAAAATTTATTAATTTTGGACTTATGGTTCAAAAGATATGAGTATTTGAATTACTGCCTGAAATGGAAATTCCACCCTAACCCTACTTTCCTTTTTTCGGCAAGGCCTAAAATGCTACGGTTACCCGAAGCCTACCCCGCCCAAACCTAAAATTCTACGCGCACCCGAACCCACCCTACCCAGATCTACAACCCCCCCCACTGACATGCGGGACCCCGGGGTGCATCCGTGGTCCAATAGGAAAGTGACACACGGCCCCGCCCCGTTTTCTCACCCGGCCCCTCTCTCTCTCTCTGTCTCCTCTGAAGCCGGCGACCGGGGACGGCGGCGACCTCGCCGGAGATGGCCCAGAGGCGCTCTGGACCCGGCGGGCCTCGGGGAGGAGGGGGAAAAGGAGCGGCGCTCACCCCTGGAGGAAGAGCACGAGCAATGGGAGCTTGGGGGCGGCCGGAGAGAGGTCAGCGGCAAGGGGAACCACGGCGGCGAGGTTGACGTCGGTGGCGGAGGCTTCCCGAGCTCGGATCTGCATGGAAACGGGCGGGGGAGTGAGGGATAGCAGGGAAGAAGCTTAGGGGGGGGGGAAATTGGAAGCCGAGGCGCACTACACCGAGGGCGATTTCTCGCCGGAGTTCAGGGCCGGCGCTGAAGAAGACGACGACGGCAAGCTCGGTGGTGGGGGAGAAGCAATGGGAGGCTAGGGTTTTGGGAATGGGAGGATGGAGAGGGGAGCGGCGTGGTCGGAACCGAGGCGGGTTAAATAGGGCGGCGGGGTCACGGGAGCTGGTCGGAGCGGGGGCAGCGCCGCCCCGCTCGGCCGGTGGGTGGCGGCGACGTGGCCGGGGCGCTCTGACAGGAGGGGCCCGCGCGCCAGGAGGAGGGAGGAGGCGGGAAGGGCACGGGGGCGCCACCCAAAGGGAAAGGCGGAAAGGGGAGGGGCGCGGGGGAAGGTGGGGCCGGCCGGGAAGGCCCAGTAGGCCACGGCCTGAGCCCCCTTTTTCTTTTTCTTTTGATTTTTCCTTTTTGAGCTGACAGAGGGAGTATTCTTATTATTTCATGTGCGATTATTACTCCAAAAATTCCCAAATTTTGGCAGGATGTTATAAACTTTATTTGGGACCTCCTGTGTAAATTTGAACCCATTTGGAATTGGTTTGGACAGGGGTTCAGTTCAAACCCTAGTTTCTGCGGCACTTTTAGGGTTTCCTCTCGGAGGGCATATTCAAGCTACGATTTCATGTGGCATTGGGGTAACCTTAAGAGAGAAAAGAGTATGTTATTGAGGGAGAAGACTATTAGGGGGATTCATCGGAGGGATTCACTGGCCCCACCCCCCTTACTTACGTTATTGTCGAAGTCCGATACTTCAAATAAATTGATTGGTGTTAATTTCCACAAATTGAGTTTTCAAGGATGAGATATACACATATTCTATATTATAACGTTTGATATACAACTAAAGTTCGCGAGGTGTGGTGATGAGGATGCCATGTATGCATGAATGCAGGGCAAAAACCCTAATCGACACATTTGGGTGTTACAATATGTTTTCGGGTATTACAAAACCTACCCCCCTTAAAAGATCTCGACCCGAGATCTCTAACGATCGACAAACAAGTCAGGGAATTCTGTCCTAAGCCAGTCTTCACGTTCCCACGTAGCTTCATCTTCAGTGTGGTTACTCCACTGGATCTTGAGGAACTTGATGGCACGGCTTCGGGTCTTGCGCTCTGCTTCATCGAGGATATACACTGGATGTTCTCGATAAGAGAGGTCTTCATGTAACACTTCCATCTTGGGGTTGATCTTTGTTTCGGGGATGCGATGACACGCCTTTAGTTGGGACACATGAAAGACATTGTGCACTTGGGACAACTCTGGGGGTAACTCCAACTGATATGCAACGGTTCCTCACTTGGCTAAGACTTGATATGGCCCAATGTAGCGAGGAGCCAACTTTCCTTTCATTCCAAAACGGTGGACTCCTTTGAATGGAGTGACCTTAAGGTATACACTGTCTCCAACCTGAAAGGTAACTTCTCGACGGTGTGGATCGGCGTAGCTCTTTTGTCTCGACTGTGCTTCACGAAGACGTTGTCGGACGTGGTGAACTAGCTCTTCCGCTTCTTCAATTGCGTTTGGTCCAAAGAATTGCCTCTCACCAGTTTCTGACCAGTTCAGTGGGGTTCTGCACTTTTCTTCCGTAAAGTACCTCGAACGGAGCCATTCCGAGGCTAGTCTGATAACTATTGTTATAAGCAAACTCCGCATAAGGTAAGTAGTCTTCCCAATTGGAACCAGCGGTGAGAGCACAGGACCTTAACATGTCTTCCAAAATCTGGTTGGTTCGCTCAACCTGACCTCCAGTCTGAGGATGAAAGGCGGTGCTGAAGGATAGAGAGGTTCCTAAGGCTTCATGTAAGCATTTCCAAAATCGGCTGGTGAATTGGGTACCTCGATCCGAGGTGATCCTGATGGGAACACCGTGAAGACAGACAATCCGGGCAATATATAACTTTGCTAACTGAGCGACATTGTGGGTGGTCTTCACAGGAATGAAGTGGGCGACCTTGGAAAGGCGATCCACAATAACCCATATCGCATCGTTGCCCTTGGGGGTTCTAGGTAGTCCAACCACAAAATCCATGCTGATCTCTTCCCATTTCCACTCAGGAACGGGGAGTGGTTGAAGTAGTCCTGCAGGTCTCTGGTGCTCGGCCTTTACACGACGACATACGTCGCACTCAGCGACATAGCGAGCAATCTCTCTTTTCATTCGGGTCCACCAGAATCGCTGACGGAGATCTTGATACATCTTTGTGCTGCCGGGGTGAATAGTCAGTGGAGAATTGTGGGCTTCATTAAGGATCTGATCTTTTAACTTCTGGTCCTTGGGTACCACGAGCCGTTTTCCAAACCATAGCACTCCATGCTCATCTTCGGTAAAACAGGTGGTGGTACCATCCTTTATCTTTTCTCTGATTCTCTGCATTCCAACGTCCTGAGCTTGGGCAGCCCTAATTTGGTCTCCTAGAGAGGGTTTTAACTCGAGGGTGGCGAGGGATCCTTGCTCAACCATCTCCAAGTTGAGCCGCTGAAATTCCTCGTGAAGCGGGGGTTGCTGCTCCATAATCATGGTGTTGTCACAATAAGCTCTCCGACTGAGTGCATCAGCAACAACGTTAGCCTTGCCAGGGGTGTAATTCAGACCTAAATCATAATCCTTGATCAGCTCAAGCCATCTTCTTTGGTGGAGGTTTAGATCTGGTTGGGTGAACAAGTACTTCAAGCTTTTATGGTCCGAATAAATCTCGCAACGATTACCGATGAGGTAATGTCGCCAGATCTTCAGGGCATGCACTACGGCTGCCAATTCCAGGTCATGGGTTGGGTAATTGACTTCATGCGGACGCAACTGTCGTGAGGCATATGCGACAACTTGGCCTTCTTGCATGAGGACACATCCCAAACCATTTCGGGAGGCGTCGCAGTAAACCTCAAAGTCCTTGTGAACGTCAGGAAGGATAAGCACCGGGGCTGAAGTCAGCTTCTCTTTGAGTTTTTGGAAACTCGCTTCACATTTGTCAGACCACACAAACTTAGTATCCTTTTTCAATAACTCTGTCATGGGCTTGGCTATAGAGGAGAATCCCTCAATAAACCGACGATAATAGCCTGCTAATCCAAGGAAGCTACGAATCTGAGTAACCGATCTAGGTGACTTCCAATCCTGGACGGCTTGCACTTTGCTGGGGTCTACGGCAACACCTTCGGCTGAAAGAACGTGGCCCAAGAATTCCACTTGGTATTTCCAAAACTCACACTTCGAAAACTTCGCATAGAGGCGATGTTCACGAAGCTTGTCCAATGTCATTCTTAAGTGGTCTTCATGTTCTGCTTCAGATTTGGAGTAGATAAGGATGTCATCAATAAAGACGACGACGAATCGATCAAGGTACTCCATAAATACGGAATTCATGAGCTGCATGAAGGTGGACGGAGCATTGGTCAATCCGAAGGACATGACTGTATACTCATATGATCCATAGCGAGTAGTGAAGGCCATTTTTGGGATGTCTTCAGATCTGATTTTTATTTGGTGGTAGCCCAGGCGAAGGTCAATTTTGGAGAAGACACAAGCTCCGGTCAATTGATCAAATAGATCATCAATCCGAGGAAGCGGGTACTTGTTCTTCACCGTGAGTTCGTTTAACGGGCGGTAGTCAACCACCATTCGTAAACTTGAGTCCTTCTTCTTCACGAACATCGCGGGGCATCCCCAGGGTGAAGAACTGGGTCTAATAAATCCTTTGCTCTCAAGCTCCTGGAGCTGCTTCTTCATCTCTAATAATTCATTTGGGGGTATCCGGTAGGGACGCTTTGAGACAGGAGCTGTACCGGGCGGGAGGTCAATGACGAACTCCACGGCACGGTCAGGAGGCATTCCCGGCAATTCCTCAGGGAAAACATCGGGATACTCACAAACTACCGGAACTAGCTCAATATCCTGGTCTTGGGTGCCAACCATGGTAAACAAATGTCCGGAGGAGGAGGAGGATGACACAAAGGTAACTGTTTTGCCCGAATCAGCTACCAGTGAGACAGACCTTTCGGCACAGTCAATCTTGGCGTTATGCTTGGTTAACCAATCCATTCCTAAAATCACATCCAACCCTTTTGACTTTAATACCACCACATTGGCTAAGAAGGTCTCTCCACCAATTTCTACCTTAACATCTTTGCAAACCAGTTCGGTCTTTATCTCCGAAGCAGGGGTTGCAATAAGGAGCGGAGGATGCAAAGTTGATGAAGGAATATGATGCTCATGTGCAAATGTACTGGAGATAAAGGAATGCGATGCTCCGGAATCGAAAAGTACGGTCGCAGGAGTTGAGTTTACTGAAAGCGTACCCAGCACAACTTCTGGCACGTCCTGAGCATCTTCGGCGGTGACATGGTTGACTCTGCCACGGCCGGGGGCTTGGGGCTTATTGGGGACTGGCCTCCTGGCTTGAGGATTCCCTTTGGTCTGACCCTGCTGCACATTTGGGGCATTGGCGGCCCCGACACGAGGGTATGAACAGGCGTTCGCAAAGTGTCCCATGTGTCCACAGTTATAGCACTTCACTCTGCTCATGTCAAACGTGGACCTCTGCTGCTGGCCTCCCTGAGGCCGAGGCTGAACTCTCCATGGTTGAGGCTGAGGAGCATATCCTTGAGCATATCCTTGAGGTCTTGGTGGGTAAGGCGTTGCTGGGCGGGGTGGCTGTGGCTGCCACACCCGCGGCCTTTGGGAACTGCTTGCGACTGATTTCTGTGCCTCTCGTTCACGCTTGCGAGACTGATCAAACGCTAGCTCTTTTGCTTCAATTTGGATGGACTTATCTACCAGGTGCTGAAAGTTCTGAACGTCCACAGTAACGAGTCTGTTTTGCATCCCTTCATTCAGTTTCTCCGTGAAACTGTCCACCTTCTCCTGATCAGTGGATACCTCACGGGGTGCATACCGGGCGAGGTGATTAAACTCTCTGAGAAACTGCATAACAGGCTTCCGACCCTGACGGAGCTGACGGAATTCCTGTTTCTTCAGTGCCATGATCCCAGAGGGGATATGGAATTCACGGAAACCGGCCCGGAATTCAGCCCATGTGACCACATGGCCGGCGGCCTGCATGGCCTTGAAGTTCTGCCACCACTCCGCGGCAGCGCCAACCAGGTAGTGAGAAGCGAATTTAACCTTGTTCGCATCGGTGCACTCCGCCAGTTCGAGTTTACTTTCAATCTGCTGGATCCAGCTATCAGCTTCCAAAGGATCATCGGTTTGGCTGAAGGTTGGAGGCTGGGTCCGTTGAAAGTCAGCTAGGCCACCATGAGCGTGTCCACCACCGGCGCCTTGATTGCGCGCCAGCTGCTCGAGGATCCTGTTCTGAGTCCTGAGCAGGTCCGCGACACTTGGCTCCCGGGGAGGAGGTGGCATTTCCTCCTCATTGTTCTCACGACGGCCACGAGCAGCTCCACGTGTTTCGGAGGCCATTCTGTTGCAACCAAAAGGCAACAGAGTTAGTCGGCAACACATGGGTGGTGAGGTATTTATGAACATGTCGTGTCGTTTCATACATATCTCCACGAGAAAACACAGTACAAAACGACAATAAGAGCGATGGACGACAACACAGGAATGTATTAATACGTCCGACATGGTTCATACATGGGGCCACGGTTTAGGTCACCTTACGGCGAACTAAACGTTACAAAATGCCCAAAACTTGCAGCTCCAAATACCCAATTACATGCCTCCAAAAGATGTCTTAAACCTAGGGTTTGGTCCAACTTACATTACAAAATGAGACCTTCATCTTACACTAAAATCCAAACACTTTCCTAAGGACTAGAGGGGCTTCTTCATGGGGACGACAGGTCTCGTAAGCCTCCATTGCTATTCTCCACGCGTCATCTTACTCATCCTCGGACTGGGTGTCGCTGGAGATGTACCACACACGCTCTTCCGGATCTTCTTCCTCTTCTTCTTCAACGGCGGGTGGTACAATTCCCTGAGTAGGGGCTGAAGCGGATGGTGCTGGTTTTGGGGTGAAGAGTCGGAGATACTGTCGAGATGTCATTCTCTTACGCGGCTTAGCTCCAGAACTCTGGGGCTGGTTGGTCTCCTGTGTCGGGACATACGGGCTCTCTCCACATGACGACTCGTCTCCATTAGCGACCCGCCACTTGCGGCGCAACTCAGCCCGGAGCTTACGGTTAGCTCTCGTCACCCTTTCTAAATTCTGAGTGGCCTCCTTGTAGTCCCAATATAAACCATCATACATTATCTCCGCAGAGACAATGTGATGAGCAGTCTCTGTTTCAGTCTCCTCTTCTTCTTCATCACTTGGCACGGGTACCATAATGCTGTTGCCTCCATCACTAACCTGAGGGATGAGGCGGAATGGGGAGACAAAGAAGATGTCGTCGTAGTGGTGGCGGATGAAAAGGACTGCCTTCCTTGCAGCTTCAAGTTCAGCATTCTTATCACTACCCCTGGCTGCCCTGAAAGTCCGATCCAACTCGGGGGTTCTTACTGTCACCCATCCAACCCAAAACTGTATCTTTCCTTGAACCTCATGGGTCTTGGCATGGAAGGTGGGGAGGTCTTCCTGAGGTACTCCAAGATATTCCAACATCCTCCATAACAAGGTAGCCCATCCTCCTAGCTCACTTGGGTCGGCCACAATGTTGTGCACCATCTTCGGAAGGCTTTAAGATATGGGTTCAATCCACCCCCCCTTAAAAAGGGCTCGACGTCCTCGTCGGGCTTATAGGAATGCTGTCTGTTAGGAAGGAATTTGTTAGGGTTAGGCACAGCATAAACAAATGCAGTGGAGAAGAAATTTCAGAACTAAGAATGGTGAGGTTAAGGAATAAAAGAATTCTACTTAGCAGTTTTCAACATAAGGTTTAACTTTTTGAAATAATTTTCTCGACAATGGCGAGTCCTAACTAACGACCACCTGCAATTGGCTTCCTACGGTCAGTTCGGCTCTGATACCAAGCTGTCACGGCCCCGGAATCACATATGGTTAAGGGAAAGGATAATCGCCAAGGACCGAAGGATCCGTCAACTGGGTGGCACGGTACCTGCGCCGTACGCACCGCAGGAGAGGGATCCGACACTCGACCCACATACCATACGCGCCATACGTCGTATGTATCTATCACCGTGGGTCGAGCCGGCCGGAAGCGACTAAGCTTCCCAGAGCCACATACGATTCACAGATTCCGGTGAAGGTTCGGAGTCGTTCCCAATTCCACCAGGTGAAGCAAGGTCGAAGGAGCCCGGTGATTCTACCCACACCCTAACCTAGCTCGAAGCTAGTGGGTCACCCGAAGGCCCGGTAGAACCCACCCACACCCTGCCTGGCCGGCATTGCATCTCAGCCAGCGGGTCACTCAGTCGACACCTGCTCAACGGGGTGAAGAGAGGAACCACCTCAATCCTTCACGACATACCCATATACTTCAAATCATACACGCAATGTATATGGGCAGCCTGAATAACAACTTGATAGCACAACAAAACTCTAATTAACAGTAATACTACTAATCGTCCACCCGAGGGACTCATATGTTTACATCAGTCGGTGATAACCGAAGAAGTAAACTATTACATAAGATAAACGAACAACAGCGGAATAGTTTTGGCAAACCCTTAGCGGAACATCATCCGCTGATTCATACCCACAAAAGCTTTCCCAAAATGTCGAACACTACCGAGGAAACAGCAATATTAGGCATCGTCGAAATAGTCTTCGACCACCGGCTCACCTGCAAGCTCTAGGAATATCCTAGGTGAGTACAAACGTACTCGCAAGACTTAATCGTGCTTGATTAAATGTCCTACACATGGATATACTACAACAGAAGTAAACATGGATGCTTCTCAGAGTAACAATATACATAAAGCAGTAACATTGACCTCTAGATAACATCACAAGCTTTACCACCTAAAATCCGATAGACTCTTTCCCATATGCATCCAATCCATGACCATCATCTCAATCCATATCCATTCTATAACCATTTTATCTCTTGGACCGTTACCGACAACTCGATTCCTAAGGTGAGGTGGATGCCTCCTCCTTGAGATACGCGTCTCCAAGGGGATGGCCCGTCCATCAACACCAAAGCGTCGATTGCCGCTAACGTCCTATCATCATTTATTCTCTCGGACCGTTACCGACACCCCGATTCCTAAGGTGAGGTGGACGCCTCACTCTCTTGAGGTAGCTAGCCTCCAAGAGGTAGGCCCATCCATCAACACCAAAGCGTCGGTTGCCGCTAACGTCCTATCATCATTTATTCTCTCGGACCGTTACCGACACCCCGATTCCTAAGGTGAGGTGGACGCCTCACTCTCTTGAGGTAGCTAGCCTCCAAGAGGTAGGCCCATCCATCAACACCAAAGCGTCGGTTGCCGCTAACGTCCTCGCGTGGAAAGGGAAAAGTGCACGATGAAATCACCTCCGGTGGTATGGCGAATATCTCAATCTCACATCATCCTTCATTCCCCGGGTTCGCCTTCTTCCTTCTCGTTACAATACCACCTTATCCATCGTGCACCCACCCTCGGCTCTCCCATCTCACTTATTATCAAGGTTCCAGTTGATTAATCTTTTAGATTTAGACCATCACTGACACACAATAGATCATACTCCAACCAACTATCGACCCTGACTCAATCCAATCACATCCCTAGCATGCTAGTATTCAAACAATACGTGCGAGAATAAAGCATACAATCAGGGATATACGAACAATATTAAGAGTGCAATGCAACAAGCTCTGCTTGCCTTGGGTGCTAGGATCTAGCTCTTGCTCGATGTCGTAAGCCGGGTGGTCTTCCTCGTCGCCTTCTGTTATGAAAACACGAGTACCGGAAAATAAACAATAAGGAAATGCATAAGGTCCAGCATGTATGCATGATATGTCATGTGAGATATGCAATGCTAATGGTGACTTGAAGATGAGTGAATACTTAAGTTGCCCAATGTTACTCGAGGGTTAGTAGTAATGGTACGAAAACCCTAAATATGCATGCATGTCATTTTATGCGAGATTAAGATGACTTAGGGTTATTAACGTCGATGGTAGGGCATGGTAAGGTACTGGTTATGTTGGTAGGATGTAAGTAACACAAATCGGGGTTCCGATGCAATTAGGGTTACAATGGCCAAATTAGGGTTTTACGACGAACAACGAATAGATGGACTAATAACTTGCATCCTATGACTTGATACTATGCATGTCACCCTACTGATATTCTAGTTGCTTCATGTCGTGGGAAACTTCGCAAGGATTCCAGAAAGGTCTAGCTTGTCGGAATCGGAGCTACGGCTGAAATTCTAGGGCTTACGGACTCTCGATCGCAATAGATCTTCCACCCTCAATATCACCCAGTGCATGTTATCAAAAATAATTTTTGATTCAGCCAAAATGTAGGAAATTTCCTAAGGATTCCAAATATATAAAATTTATTAATTTTGGACTTATGGTTCAAAAGATATGAGTATTTGAATTACTGCCTGAAATGGAAATTCCACCCTAACCCTACTTTCCTTTTTTCGGCAAGGCCTAAAATGCTACGGTTACCCGAAGCCTACCCCGCCCAAACCTAAAATTCTACGCGCACCCGAACCCACCCTACCCAGATCTACAACCCCCCCCACTGACATGCGGGACCCCGGGGTGCATCCGTGGCCCAATAGGAAAGTGACACGCGGCCCCGCCCCGTTTTCTCACCCGGCCCCTCTCTCTCTCTCTGTCTCCTCTGAAGCCGGCGACCGGGGACGGCGGCGACCTCGCCGGAGATGGCCCAGAGGCGCTCTGGACCCGGCGGGCCTCGGGGAGGAGGGGGAAAAGGAGCGGCGCTCACCCCTGGAGGAAGAGCACGAGCAATGGGAGCTTGGGGGCGGCCGGAGAGAGGTCAGCGGCGAGGGGAACCACGGCGGCGAGGTTGACGTCGGTGGCGGAGGCTTCCCGAGCTCGGATCTGCATGGAAACGGGCGGGGGAGTGAGGGATAGCAGGGAAGAAGCTTAGGGGGGGGAAATTGGAAGCCGAGGCGCACTACACCGAGGGCGATTTCTCGCCGGAGTTCGGGGCCGGCGCTGAAGAAGACGACGACGGCAAGCTCGGTGGTGGGGGAGAAGCAATGGGAGGCTAGGGTTTTGGGAATGGGAGGATGGAGAGGGGAGCGGCGTGGTCGGAACCGAGGCGGGTTAAATAGGGCGGCGGGGTCACGGGAGCTGGTCGGAGCGGGGGCAGCGCCGCCCCGCTCGGCCGGTGGGTGGCGGCGACGTGGCCGGGGCGCTCTGACAGGAGGGGCCCGCGCGCCAGGAGGAGGGAGGAGGCGGGAAGGGCACGGGGGCGCCACCCAAAGGGAAAGGCGGAAAGGGGAGGGGCGCGGGGGAAGGTGGGCCGGCCGGGAAGGCCCAGTAGGCCACGGCCTGAGCCCCCTTTTTCTTTTTCTTTTGATTTTTCCTTTTTGAGCTGACAGAGGGAGTATTCTTATTATTTCATGTGCGATTATTACTCCAAAAATTCCCAAATTTTGGCAGGATGTTATAAACTTTATTTGGGACCTCCTGTGTAAATTTGAACCCATTTGGAATTGGTTTGGATAGGGGTTCAGTTCAAACCCTAGTTTCTGCGGCACTTTTAGGGTTTCCTCTCGGAGGGCATATTCAAGCTACGATTTCATGTGGCATTGGGGTAACCTTAAGAGAGAAAAGAGTATGTTATTGAGGGAGAAGACTATTAGGGGGATTCATCGGAGGGATTCACTGGCCCCACCCCCCCTTACTTACGTTATTGTCGAAGTCCGATACTTCAAATAAATTGATTGGTGTTAATTTCCACAAATTGAGTTTTCAAGGATGAGATATACACATATTCTATATTATAACGTTTGATATACAACTAAAGTTCGCGAGGTGTGGTGATGAGGATGCCATGTATGCATGAATGCAGGGCAAAAACCCTAATCGACACATTTGGGTGTTACAATATGTTTTCGGGTATTACACCCCTGCAGAACTTTCTCTCCTCCTTTTCTTTTCTTCACCCGTGGCAGCACCCTTGCTCCACCTGGCCGACAACTCCTTTCCTTCCCTATTTCCCTCACCCGCACGCCACTCCCCACTGCCACCTTCTCTCCCTCTTCTTTGCTCCACGCACAGCACACCTACAGCAGTGAGTCATTTTCCCCAATTTCCTTGCTCCACCGAGTTCTCCAAAATCCCCCACCATGCCTTCTTCTCCCCCCCCCAATCTCTCATCCAAAACCAAAAATTGAGCTCTGCATGTTGTACCACCGGATTCCCCACCCCGTGAGCTTCCAATCCACACAAAAATTTGTGACATGCATGAGCATTTGGGCATGTTGCCATTGGAGCAAAGAGATTTGAGCTTCGTCTTCCTCACTGCCGGCAGCTCCCTCCACGCCCCCTGCCACTTCTCAAGCCGTCGGTGAGCTCGCCCCGGTCGGCCGCCTTCTTCACCCCCAGCACCGCAGCCCCCCCTGCTCGTCTCAGCGCCGCCGCCCTCCTTACCCGCGTGCTCTGCCGTGCCTCCCCTGTTCTTGGCCGAGCTCAGGCGCGCCGTCGCCCTGGCCTCTGCTCCACGCCTCCCCCACGCCGCCGCCAACCCGTCGGTCCCGGCTCCCCGTGCGCCGTCGCGCGCCAAGCCCGTCGCCGGCCGGCCCTCTTCCTCCGCACCTCCCGTCCTCCTCTGCCGCTCACCGCCCTCGGGCTCCCCGCCGCCGCTCAGTCGCCCGACGGGCTCCAGCCCGAGCTCGCCACTGCCGGCAGCTTCCTCCCGGCCGGCCATCTCCTCTCCGGGCCGCCCTCGCTAACGGCCCCGTCCTTTGGCTCCCCAGGTCCCGCCGTTCCCTGGTGCGCCGCTCCTCCGTAGCTCGCCGCTGCGGCAAGCCGCCTCCCTTGCCGCTGCTCATTCCACGCCGGAGCCCCTGCCGCCTTTGCTCTTCTCCCCGCCGCCTCTTTCTGCCTCTGCTCAGGCCGCCCCTGCCCCCATCGTCCATCTCACCACCATCGGACGTTGCACACGACGCCGCCGGATCCATCTTCCCCTCCAGTGAGGTCCATCCCCAACTTGCTTCTACCCTGTTGACCGAACCGATTATGGTGAGTTCTTAGTGCTATCGCTTACGGGTAGGTTAATGAGATTAGCACAGCTTTGAGTAGAGTAAACTTCAGTTGATATACTGTTCAATCAAAGTCGATGTAATACTGCGTAGTACATTCTCCTCATGAACTAAAGTTATTTTAACCAATTTTCTTAAGCATGCCCGATGCTGAGTCTTGCTTAGCCATTCAGCTGACACGTTTATTATCATGCTTGTAACAAGATAGAATTGATTTCAACAGAGTTCAGTGCCTAAATAGCAAATGGAGTGATTAATGTGGCCATTTTTCTTATACTGTCCGGATGAGATCTACTCAATGTACTAACTAATTGTGGCATGCAACAAATACACTGATAATCTGATTAGGTTACGAATAATTCACATTGATCTAATAATAAGAACCATCAATTAGTAAGTAAAACTAGAACATTCTTAGTGCCCCAACAGTTGTAATAGCTGACCACTTATATGCGCTAAGCAATAGCAACAATCAATCGATGAACAACTGAGATGATTGTGCATGACTTGTGATCGTTAGTTAGATTCATGGTAGCCAACAAGTATTGATGAAGCACTAGTTGGATCGGCGGACACCTTGCCGCAATGATTAGTTCGATGATTTTCAAACCTAGTTGGTGTAAGGAAAGACTCGGTAGTGTGCTAATAGGAGTGACCATGGTTAGTGAACCGATCTAGTTAAACGCCGTTAATTGCTGCATAGATGAAGGTCAGTTAGAATCAATATACTTAACTACCTCGGGCAAACAACGTTAAGTCAAATAGCCGATGTCCTGACCTACTAGGCATTTCGAATAATTATTGTTAAAGCAAAATAGTAGCGAGGAGAGACAGAGTCGGTTAGAGGTTAGTCCTTGGTTAGCAAACTTAAAACACTAGTAACTTTCGGCAATTGATTCTACCCGAGCTAAATAGCAATTAAGCGTAGCAATGATCGATATGCCGATTACCGCAATCATGGTCTAACGGTTCATTGATGCAGATGAAGTATAATTTAGGTTTAAGCTGTGTCAAGGACAATCTCATACACCATATGCTGATAAGTTTAAGTGAAAAGAAGTGAGTACCTAGTTCTATGATATGTGGGACCACGCAACGAACACTTGATTAACTAGGAAAGGTAATATCTATAAAGATGACATGATGAAACCACTTGTTGTTCTTAGATGACGAGATCATATTCGGAATGAGATTTCCAATACCTTGTTCTTTACTGAGAAGAAGACAGGAAATGCTAAACTTAACTCAACTCGTAGGATTTAAGGATGCCACTGCTTTGCAGGGTATTGTAGTTGTGCATTCCAGAAAATGATTAAATTGCACCTTCGGGATTAATAATATATGCTAGAGAATCTAGCTTAACAGCCAAACCAAAATGCTCAGTATCATAACTCACCTAGAATCCGCGCGAAAACCTAGCATTTCATGCATGCATCCATGTAGTTGTTCATCCACCATTAAAGCTATATCACAACTAAAACTAAACCTAGAATCTGGAATGAACGCCGACCCATTTATGTACTTGTATACCTTATTTTAAATCCACCGTAGTTGCATCCATATCACTGGCATTCATGCATCTTCGTTCTTTTCGAATTAGTTCTTAGGGTTGCTTTTTCCCTTTTTAGAGGTCGCTTGCTTCTTACCGGTGTTTCAAGTATTCTGGAGTTCTCCCGCATGCTCCCCGCAAGATCAGGAACAACTAGAGCAAGGCAAGCAGAGCTTGTTGCATTTTACTTACCGTACTCTTGTGTATGCCCTCTTTTATGTGTGCTTAGGTATTGATGTGTAGCCTGAATGTCGTATGGGTAGGTTTTCGGATTAGATGTCATATGATATTGATTAAGCACACTAATAGCAGTAGAATGGGTCTCACGTCGAGAACATCTGCTGGCTCTTCAACCCAAATCGTTAAGCGAGTTGCGAGAGCCGAGGGCGTGCACAATGGGTACGGTTGGTGCTAATTGCAGCATGAAGGTGACCCAGGAGCTCGAAGTTTTGTCACCGTACCAACCATATCTTCAGCGTGTCACCATCCCTTATAACACGGGATCGTTAGCGAGAACCAACACTGAGGTATAATGGGACAAGCCTCCACGCCCCTTGGAGGATCATTACCTCCTTGCGGTTATGCACTCATGTATATCGTCAGGGGTTGGGTTTGTCGGTAACGGTCCGAGAGATCAAGTCACAATGTGTCTTTGTTGGATAAATTGGATCTTGATAAGTGATGGATAAGTCGGATTCTTGACAATGCGTCCTTGAATGATCAATTCGGATTTAATTACGCATCGGGGATGATTAAATTTGGAGTGGTTAGGGGCTGCCATTTGGATTTGGAATTGGATTAACTGAGTCGATCGGATTGGATATATATACATAGGTGGCCCCATTGGATTTGGACTCGATGAATCGGATTTGTGGTGATGTGTTTATGATATGATTGTTTTTATGAATTAATTTGTTATTTACCTTGTCCTTATTTGCCCTGTTGATGCCATGTTATTATTTTGTATATTGTTACTCTGAGAAGCATCATGTTTACCTTCTGCTAAACTAGTATGTGTAGGACATTTAATCAAGCACGATTAAGCCTTGCGAGTACTTTTGTACTCACCTAGGTTATTCCTAGAGCTTGCAGGTGAGCCGATGGTCCGGGATTATTTCGAATACCGTCTGAAGTAGTGTTTCCTCGATAGTGTTCGACTCATGGGATAGATGTGGATTTTGGTCAGCGGTCACTATGCCGCTGTGGGTCTCATTTATTTTGCTTCCGCTGTTGTTTAACTTCTCCGTACTCGGATATGTGTTTGGATATAACAGACTATTGTAATATGTCGTCCTGTCGTGGGCAGTTATTATTAATATCGTAATGTAGAGTTTGTACTGTGGTATCCGAGTTGTTACTTGCGGTTGTCCATGTACAATGCATGTATGTGATGAAGTATATGGGCAACTGTGCAGTGGTATTATTGCGTGCTAGGACTGCGTTTCGTGATGGCAGAGGTGAGCGAACCACTAGTCCCGTGCAGCTTTGGTTGGGCCGATCCAGGGGATTCGTCCCGTACTCGCTAAGCCTCCCATGACCGTCACGCCTCGCGCTGACGGCAGAGCAGAGCTGGTTTCCCCCCCAGAGTTGCACCTCGAGGCTAGGTTAGGTTGAGGGGATACATATCCCGAGCTCTAGTCCTCCTATGACTATCGCGGAGCACAGGCTTATCCCGCGGTATTACCCCTTCACTGGTATCGGGAATCTATTTGTGGTTCTGGGAAGATTGGTCGCTTCCGGCCGGCTCGCATGTGGCGGGTGTCGGATCGTCCTGCCTCGGTGCGTACGGCGCAGGTACCGTGCCACCGGGCTGACGTGTCCTTCGGTCCTTGGCGGCTTCACGTTTCCCCTAATCACATGTGGATTCCGGGTCCGTGACAGCTTGGTATCAGAGCCGAACTGACCGTAGGAAGCCAATTGCAGGTGGTCGTTAGTTAAGGATCTGATGTTGTCAAAATTATTTATAAAACTAAAAATGAGTTCAACAAGGCCAAGTACGGTTCATTTTACTTCTTATCCTCTTCAAGCTTAGATCTGAATTTCCTTCTTCTCTAATTCATTTGGTTGCAAAATGATTATAAACTCTTATCCCATCTTGCCTTCCTATGCAAGATGCCTCTCGGAGCGTTGAATTTTTGCTACTTGTGCCTTCTTAGTGAGTGATGTAGCTAAATGTTTCCTTTTATACTCCTACTCCTTGCTTCTTGCTAAAATCCCCTTCCTTTTATTGTCATCTATTCGGAAGAATTTATCTCAGCCATGTTGTTAATCGAGAAGATTCTATCCTTGTCATCTAACCTTATTCAAGACCAAAACTTAGCATTCCTTGGAGGACCCCTTTATGTTGATCCTCTCTTTTGCTTTCAGCTCCACTTCTAGGTCACTTAGTGGATCTTTTCTTTCACCTTTTGGTGAAAATAGCACCATCATTTCCATCCCTAGGGCTGTGCCCCAAGGTAGGGCATTGTCTTTCTTTTACACCGTTCCGGATGATTCTCGCGCCACTAAAGTGTGTGCTGTCCAGAAATTTCAGCAAAACTCCTAAATGCTTCTTGCCTTGTAAGCTAAGTTCCTCCCTCTAAAAGTTGGCTAAGAGAGTAAACCTTTTCATATGAAAATTATGGCTGCTCAATTTTCTTGCATATTGCGTTGAAATATCTCACTCGAAGGTGTTGACAATTTCATCTGTATGCAAGGATATTGTGTGCCATTCGTATGAAACATGTTAACTCCTAGCTCTTGCGCAATTATAAACATGTACTCCTGCTGCACATACACGTTTAGTTTCCTTGCACAAGCCACTTCTAACCCATCTTCTAATATCTGGCCTTGTGTCAAGAATATGAGTCTGCACACGGTAGGCTAACCGGAATTGATGCGCCAGCACTCGGTATCATGGAATGCTATCGTGCCCACGTCAGAACGCCAATAAGGAGCCTGATCACCTCCTCGTTGATGGTACTACATGCGGTACGGAAATTATTCCTTGGTCCCGACGATTCCGATCCATCACTTGTACAACGCGGTACATCCAAACCATTCCTATCTAATATACCTTGCCAGCAAGATTAAGCTCGACCTCAGACCAATCTCAAAGATGATCCGTTCTACCTTAACCATTCTAATTTCTAAAATGTTGGGTGAATCGGAATTGCCCCCGTACATGCCAAGGCTTATAAGGTTCACGGGAAGACTCATTTTTGAATGGGATGGGTCACAGTGAGAGTCTCGGAATTGGATCATGGCAAATTTCGGTGGATTGTTAAGAAAGTAGATGATCTTTGGTCAAAGCAAAATTGGAATGGATGGAATTGAGTAAGATTTCAGAAATAAAAATAGGAATCTGAATGTCTATGTGAGCCCTTGATGCTATGATCGGAGATGGAAGATGGTATGATGCCTTGGCTAGTAATCAAGATACTAAGGTTTGTTTAAGGAGATTAATTACAGTGATTAGACTATAGATCTCAAGAAATCTCAAGAAATATAAAGTTTTATTGGATTCCTCTTAGGAAAATGACTCTATTGTCGGTGGATGATGTTTTCGAAATCAGAGTCATGCTGAAGTTTAGTCATTGGATATTGGTGAAATTAGAAGTATTGCCGTTGGGCTTGGATAATTATGAGTTGGCAGGTGATACGATAGAAGACGTATAGATGGCAACACTACTATTGGATTTGGAAAGAATCAGGAGTAATGGATGAAGGGACTTAGATAAATTGTTGGATCGGTGGAATATGATTAATAATGAAGATTTTGAATACTAGAGG
>JAGXJF010003015.1:0-26751 GCA_019208055.1 Stipa capillata
GAAAACACAACTTCCCTACTAAGAAGGCCATTTCCTTTGATCTCTCGACCAAATACTTTTGAGGTAATATGAGCATGGATTGTAAGGAGTCGCTTAGGTGTCGTTTAAGCGTCGCCTAAGCGTTAAGGTGAGCTCGGGTGGCAAGATGTCACCTCGCCTTGCTAGAGGAGCCTAAGGCGTCTGCCTTAGCTCCAAGGCGTTTGGAAGGCATCGCTGAGGTGGCCGAACAGCAAGGCAGAGGTTGAGGCGATGCCTTAGGTGAGGGATCTAGGTGCTGCCTCCCCTTCCACTCAGCCTGCTCCCCCTGGCTCTCCTACCGTCTGCTCCCGCTCCTCCCTGCGGATGCCGCGCCCATCGTTGCTCGGCTGCTCCTTGAGTTCTGCAGCTCCGAGGAGGCACTACCCAGGGCGAAAGGGTAGGGAGAGGACTTGGCAAGAGAGGAGAATGGAGAGGTTAAGGAGGTGGTGCTGTAGTTCAAGGAGGAGGAGGTCGAGGGAGCTGTTGCTCTAGGTTCTAGCAGCTTCGGGTTGCCAGCAAGGGAAAGGAGGTTGCCAGTTTCATGGGAGGTAGAAGATGAGAAGGGTGGTGTTTGTGTTGAGGACAGGAGCTGTTGTGGAATTAGGTCATGGGAGAGGATCGTATGGTTTAGATGCGCTTTTGGGCCATGGGGAAGTTATGGGCTACATGAGTTTTGATCTGTCTCTTAATATTTTTCATTTTCTCTTGGATATATACATGTAACAAGTGTCGACTGACTGATAAATGGCTAACCTAATGTATTAGTAAGGCTTCACCTCAGATTTACTAGGCCAGGTTTGACAAGTCAAATATGTGGTTGAGCGGTTCTGTGTTCATCATTTAGCACAAGTGTCTTGTCCTTAAGTGTCCTTGAGTAAGGTAATCCACCTATTACCTTTACTCCCAGAAGGGGTGGCTGCACGATCAATAGATGAAAGACCCCATCTTCTCTATCCCCAACAGTTGGCAATTTTTTTTTAAAACCACATTCTCCGAGTTTTGCTCTAGGGTTACCAACATTCCTGAATATAGTCTAACCTAGCCTCTAATGTCGGTGAAGGATACTGATATAATTTATATTTATCCTAAGGTCTTCAAGGTGAATATGGCTTGCAAAATAGCTGGGGCTGTGGGGTGGTAGGTGCTAACTACACCATCATGTCATTCAAAAGTATCACGATACTAAACTAACATGCAAGAAATAATTAACTAAACTAGTAATAAACAGTAAGGCATGTGGGATCAACATGAACAAATGAGTGTGACTTGCCTACTGCAGCGGGGTTGGTTGGATCATCGCCTGGAAAGCCTTCGCCTTCAGGATCCTCTCTAATCGTCTGATCGTTGCTACTGTGTCCTATTTGCAAAAATATCCAAACACTCATAAATCTGGGCTCGACGAATGCAAGCCGGGAGCAAAATGTAAAATAATTGAAATATAATACTATAAATAGGAAGGTGGGTTTGTGGGGTGTTTAGAAAGGAAATTAGGGTTAGAGGTATGCACAGTTGAATTCAGAACGTTGGAAATGTGGAAAAAGGATATATGGGGTGGGTTAGGGTTTCGGATGAAGAATTGGGATATATGTGGAATAAGGGCTTTTGTGGGTTTTGGATTAAATAGAAGGAATTAGGTTTAATGGTATGGAGAACTGGAATCGTGGCGTCGAGACGATCAAAAAGGCATATATATGTGTTTTTAGGGTTTCGAGGTTTAGGGAATGGGCTTGGCAACGGTGAGGGCATTTGGGCTCACCTCACCGGAGTTGGTGAAGACGGTGGTGGGGTCATTGGAGCTCGGGAAGGAGGAGAAGCAAGGCGGGGAGTTGAGGGGAAGGTGGAGGTGCTCTCGGGTGTGCCTTGACGAAGCAAATGGAGCTCGGGAGGGACCTCGGGGCTTTTATAGCCAGCGGAGGAAGTCAGGTGACTCGGAGCTCGATGCACCGAGGTGGAGTCCGAGGAGATAACCTCGCCGACAACCAGAGCTCCTGTTGCGTCTTCATGTGGATCAGCAGGCGTGCGGGCTTGGGGGGCGAGCTGCTGCAGGCGGGCCGCAGGTGATGCTGAGAGGAGAAAAGCAATGACGCAGAGAGAGAGGATAAGAAAGCGATGCGTGGAAAGGCAGTGTCGGGCGTTGAGCTGGTGCAGAGGAGTGGGCCCGCCGTTACCGGCGTTGAGCCGAGGGCGGCGGTGGTAGGCAGAACAGGCGACGGCGACGGAGGTTGGAGGTGTTGAAGGAGATGGGCTAGGCGGGCCAGAGAAAAGAAGGAGTGGGCTGAGAGAAAAAGAAAAGAGGCCCAAAAGGATTTTGAATTTTTAGAAAGGATTTTGCGTTTAAACAAAATTTGAAAAAAATTCATACTGTCACAGATATCATCACTCAAATTTAAGTTCGATTGGCACTACTGCAGATTGACCCTCTCCTGCACCACCTCCACTGACGGGCCCAAATCGGACCGTCGTTGGAGGCTATCACCGCCGACGGACGTCAAAAAGACCGTCAGCAGAGAAGCTAGCTAAGTGGGACGCGAGGACCTCCACTGACGGGCAGGGAAAGGACCCGTCAGTAGAGATGAAATGAGGGCAACACTAATGACGCCCAACTATCACTGACGGGCTAGTCCTACGGGACCGTCAGTGAAGGATCAGTCTCCACTGACGGGCAGCCTATCCGCCCGTCAATGAAGATGCACCAACGGAGCCATATCTGACGTGTATTATCACTGACGGGCGTCGTTTATTCCGACCGTCAGCGATGATTTGTCTTCACTGACGGGCGCTCCTTCTTGTCCGTCAGCGTTGTTTCGTCCAGGGCGTAGGCGGCCGGCGTGCTGAACCACTGACGGGCCCCTTATAGGTGCCCGTCAGTGGTAACCTGCCTATATATATGGGACTCTGCTCTCGCTGCTGGCCAGTGCTCACTGCGCGCCTAGTGGCCAGCAGCGAGCGCCGCCGCCGCCCCCAACTGCTGCTGCCGCCGCCGCCGCCCCCCCTCCCACCCACAAACAGCCCCCTCTCCCCAATCCTCCTCCTCCCCTCCTTTCTAGCTCTCTTCCTCCCCTCCAAAAGATCTCTAGATCTAGATCTAGATCTATTTCCTTCTCAAACCCTCTCTTTTCTTCACCACCTCCTAAATCTCTCTCTCCAACCCAAAATATATTTTATCTCTCCCTCCTCCTCACACTAATCTCTCCATAGATCTCTCTTTCCTCCCTGGAGTTCCATTCCCTCGCCTAAAAGATCGCTATAACCTTGGTAATAATGCCCTTTTTGGATGAATGAGATACAAAAGTTTTCTTTTCATTTTGTATATGTATTTGATGTGATTGCCGGCCATCGAGCTGAGACGATAGTTGCTATGTGATTTTCGGTCATCGAGCCGAGACCTAGTGTTTTGTTCTTTTTCGTCGAACTGATTAATTTCGTGTCGTAGGTCTTGATCGATGGATCGTAGTTGGATGTACGACAACCGGGCGACAGAGAGTTGGGCTATGGCTTTGAACGAGTTTCTTGATGTCGCCGAGCGAGATATGAGGAGAAAAGGTGGCACGAAGATTTGTTGTCCGTGTCGCGATTGTAAAAATTTGGTAATGTTCGATACGAGAGGGAGGGTGATGGTACACCTGGTGCTTAAGGGTTTCATGTCAGGCTATACACGTTGGACGTGTCACGGCGAGGAGGAGGAAGATCAGGTGTTACAGCAAGATGCCGAACACAGAGATACCGAAGAAGACGAGGGGAGTATCGAACCAGACGCCGAAGAAGAAACGGCAAATAATTTGGCCGATATGGTGCAGGACGTTCATATGGTGGAGCAGGTGGTGCTAGATCCTGAGGATGAAAGAGAGGCTGCTAAGTTCACGAGACTAGTTGAAGACTCGCAAACCCCGTTGTATACCGGTTCCGATCCAGAACACACGCGCCCTGTCAGTCATGCTGGAACTTCTAAGGATCAAGGCAGCCCACAACTGTCCGAACGAAGGCTTCGATGAGACACTGGCTTTTCTTGCAAAAGTTTTTCCGAAAAACAACTTGCTGCCTACGAGCACCGAAGAAGCCAAGAAGGTTGTCTGCCCTCTTGGGTTAGAGGTGCAGAGGTTCCATGCGTGTCTGAATGACTGGTTTATTTACCGCAAGGAGCACGAGAAGCTGTACAAGTGTCCCACGTGCAACACGTCCAGATTCAAGAGGGGTAGAAACCAAGCCGATGATGAGGACCCAGTGACGAGTGGCGCTCCAGCAAAGGTTGTATGGTATCTTCCGGTCCTTCCCCGTTTGAATCGTTTATTCGCTAACAAGAAGGAGGCAAAGCTGCTACGCTGGCACGCCGAGGGGCGGAAAACTGATGATGGAGTGATGAGACACCCTGTCGATGCTTCGCAGTGGAGGGCAATCGACGCCCAATACGATGATTTCGGAAAAGATCCGAGGAATATCAGGTTTGGTATGAGTACGGACGGGATCAATCCATTCGGCAACATGAGCAGCAGACACAGCACTTGGCCCGTGGTTCTATGGATGTACAACCTTCCTTCATGGCTGTGCATGAAACGAAAGTACATACACCTCTCTATTCTCATACAAGGGCCGAAGCAACCTGGGAACGATCTGAACATGTATCAACAATTATTGTTCGAAGAACTAGCTACACTATGGGAACCAGGGGCCTAGGTCTGGGACGCATACGAAGAAGAGTACTTCAATCTGAAAGCGCTGTTGTTCACGACGGTCCAAGACTATCCCGCGTACGGATATCAGTCCTGCCAGTGTGTTCATGGGTACAAAGGATGTGTGAAGTGTTTGGAGTCTACTACAAGTTTACACCTAAAGGGATCCAAAAAATCGTGTTCATGGGCCACCGGAGGTGGCTGAAACAGAACGACCCATGGAGGCAAGAGAAGGAATTGTTTGACAATACTGTTTAGGTCCGTTCGGTGCCAGGGGAGAAGACCGGGGTGGAAATCTATGACATCGTGAACACAATGCCCCCTGTTACGCCAGGTAAGACACAACCGTCTGTTTCCATGCAGGATGGCGTCTGGAAAAGGAAATCCGTATTCTGGGATTTGCCTTACTGGAGATTCCTAAGCACACGTCACAGCATAGACGTCATGCATGTTGAAAAAAACGTGTGCGAGAGCTTGCTTGGTATCCTGCTCAACATTTCAGAAAAGACAAAAGATGGACCGAAGGCACGAGCTGACATGGAATTCTTGGGTATAAGAAAGAAGCTGTGGGCTACGAAGCGAACGACCAAGTTGGGGACGGGTGCAGTCAGAATCAAGACGGACTGTCCTGCTGCTTGTTACACTCTCAGCAAAAAAGAGATCGTTAGCTTTTTGGAGTGCGAAGGGGACGAGGCGTGTGAGGAGGAGGTACCGACTCTAGCCCCGACCAGGTCTCTGAATAGGAGGAAAGGCAACCAGTTGCCGGACAAGACGTATGTCATCACCCATGTCGACGACGTCAAAGACATTCCGGTGAGTCCACATAAGGCCGCTAAGACCTTTAGCAACGCCTGCGGGTGCTTAGTACGCGAACAAGTTAAGATTACATGCAAAGAGTTCAGCCAGTTGACTCAGTCCACGAAAGATACTCTCGAGGAAACTGTGGGACAAGTACCAGATTCCTGCAGCCGACAAGGAAAGAGTCGAAGCGCAAGCCCTGAAAATCATGGCTAGGGCTCTGAAGACTTGGCGATACGACGCACAGAAAGTCATAGACGAGGATTGGGAAACCAAGATTAGTAAAAGATGGTCCAAGATACAGAAGGAAGACTGGGACGAATTCGTTGCTCAAATAAGGAGCCCGGAATTCCAGGAGAAGAACCGGTGGGGGAAAGAGCTTTGCAGGAAGAACACATTAGACCACAAGCTCGGCAGCCGTGGATACCTGGGCAAGAGACCGAAGTGGGCCAGAGAGGACGAAAAATTAGCCGCGGCTGGGAAAGCACCTCCTTTCGCGCATCTCAGGGAGCCACGCGCTAGGGAGTACATGAGGGCGCACACAAGGTCTGACCTTGTGACGGGGTCACCAATTTATGAGTCTGAGGAACTGCAAGTGGTGGCCGACCGGCTGGTAACGACTCAACCCAGTCTCTTTTCGTACTTAATTACGTTGCATCCAAATACGCTGTATTCTCATCGAGTAATTTAACTTTCAGGCAGAACTGAGCCAGCAGCCTGGAAGCTCGCAGGACTCCGTCACGAGCTTCCCAAGATGGAACGACGATCTGGCGAAGGCCCGACAGAAGCCGGAGCATCGGGGCCGTGTAGTAGGCGTCGGGGATGGCGTTAAATGGGACAAGATATTTCCCCGAAACCCCTAGGGGAGCCGCCGCCCCCGGAGAGACAGCCAGGAGTTTATGGACAATCTGCGGGAGCAAATGCGCGAGATTGCCGAGCAGACGTGGCTACGTATGCAAGTGGCCGCAGCGCAAGGCCAGCAGAGCGTGCTTCCCGTTAACCGGCCTGTAGGATGGAGTAGCTGCGCATCCACCTCAGACGGCGGCCCCTGCTCGGTGAATCCCGTCGACAGCATCACCGTAAGTCTCGTCCGCTTAACGGGTCATTATAGTACGAGCTGTTCTCATTGTCTTGACTCCAGTGCGGATGGCACGTCAATCCTCTGTTTCACAGGAAGCCACTAGATGCACACTCACGGTGCAGATTCCTGGCATGAAGGTCCCGGTGGCGCACGGCCAGGTTTTCCCAACGCCGGAGGGGGCAATCATGCACTGTGTTCCTATGCGGGAGCACCATGCGAAGGTGCAGGTCGACCTCGTCCTCAACGACTACAGTAAGGTGTTAGTCCCTATCCCCCCCGAAGAGGAGCTGACGAAGCTAGGGGCAGTGCAAAAACTGCTTCATCCAGTGGCCGAAGAGCCAGATCACTATAACCGCGGCGGCCTCTCCTCGCACGGGCCCCTCGTCCAACAACCCCTCTCCATCAATCGGACGATCTCCATTGGGGCTCAGCCAATCACCCCCGTCCTTTAGAGACCTGGAGGACCATCTTGTCGGGGACCAGCACATGTCACCGATTTTGCGGTCCCCGAAAGTGTCGGAATGACCCTCTGAGGTTTAAGGCGACCCTCTAGATCAACTGAGGGGGAAGATTTTCTCTCCCGCCACACTAGCTGGGACGCTGGAAGCAGCGTTGGCGACAGGCAAGAGCCCGGAGCCACTACAGCAGAGGAGGAAAAGCAAAAAGAGACGGGCCGGCACCGGCGAGAAGGAAAGAAAGGAGCAGAGGCAGAAATCCTTATCCTTCTCAACATCGTCATCCAAATTATCTACACGGACAAGGGGTCTCTGGCGAGATTTTTACTTACCACGTGAGGACATGCTCCCACAGGATGAGCTGGACAATCTGTCGGAGGACATGAAGACGCTGCATGAAGATTACCTGAAGATGTCCAGAGATCCTGATACATTCTGCCAATATTGAAAGGTGAAGGTGCCAAGAGAATACAATTTCTTCATGGAAAATGACCTAGACACCTTCGACATCAACTTTGAAGACCTATTCCACATGTACAACCTCTAGGCTCGACACCACGATGATCAGGCTATGGGCTCTCTACCAAGCCCAAGAGTGCAGACGTCTTCAGGACTCCAATATTGGCATAGTCGATCCGATATGCATGAACGAAGGCTATGCCGGGACCACGGATGGTCGAGGTTTTCTTGAAGAATACCTGTCGCGTGCATTCCTAGTTCATAAGGACAAGGAGTACATACTAGCCCCCTATAACCCTCCGTAAGTCCTAAACTTAGCACCGTGGAGTTTCTTTTTTGTTTTTTACGTACGTATCTCTCCGCCTGCTTACGTTTAGTTGTTCACATTTACGCAGCGACCACTGGGTCCTAATTGTGATCGTTCCAAGCTGGGCCAAGGCTTTTTACTTTGACTCCTCATCGAAAAAGACAGCGGACTTCACCAATATAACTAAGATTCTGGATACAGCTTTCTTCAGAGCCAAGTTCTCGGGGCATACTAAAATACCTATAAAAGCGACAAAAATGGTACACCATTACAAGTTTCCTTGCAGAGTTCAGCCGGAAAATAGCGTGACATGTGGGTACTACACCTGCGCCCATATGGACCTCTTTGTCCGGTACAAGAACAGGCATTGGAAAGATATGAAAGAACTGAAGGCTTGGAGCGAGCTGGGAAGTCAGATGTACGACTGGCGACAGGACTTTGCTCGCATCCAAAAAGTCTTCGCCAGACTCATCAACCTTGAAGTCATCAATCCAATGGGTGAATTCTACGCCGGCCCCCAATTTCCGAAGCCAAATTTAAGCGGGCATCAATAGAATCGTTGTTTCTGTAATTGAATAAACAATTGTTTCATACTTGTGACCGTCGTTGGAGTGTACATACTATATATGTGATTATAAATGTCTTAAGTGCCAACCGTTATGTGATTACAAATGTGTTATGCGATTAAGAGATTTGACTCTGTGAATGAATAGTTCGTATAGCCTGTGATTAGGAATAATGTAATGCTATAGCCTATTATTATGAATAATCTAAATGTGATTATGAGTTAACATAAAGCCTTTTCAGTTAGCAGGAATGCATATCTCTACTGACGGGCACTTACGGAGAGCCCGTCAGTGGAGTACTACCTCTACTGACGGGCTGTTATGACACGCCTGTCAATAGTTCTAGAACCAAGTGCCTCTGACTGGGGGTCATGCATATCTCTACTGACGGGCACTTACGGAGAGACCGTCAGTGGAGTACTACCTCTACTGACGGGCTGTTATGACGCGCCCGTCAGTAGTGCTAGAACCAAGTGCCTCCGACTGGGGGTCTCCTCTGACGGTCCTTGTGCGCCCGTCAGTAGTAATATATAGTACTGACGGTCCGTATGCCCGTCAGTGGAGTTACCCCCTCCACTGACATTTCCAGGGTGACGGGCCCCCTGTCCGTCAGTAGAGGGGGTTTGGCGACCGTCAGTGGTGACATGTTCTGCTGTAGTGTTATCATCCTTCAGGAAAGCACAAAACGCGATTTAACAAAATTCACCAATGATATGACTACATTCATGCAACATCAATCAATCATAACACAATATTTCAAATCCAAATTATACACGTTGAGAACGAAAACACAATTTCTCCAGTGAACAATAGCTTCTTCATTTTCCATCTCTTTTTTGGCTACATTGTAGAACCCAGTGCCACAGCTAGGAATTCACACAAAGTTAACTGACCATCCACCCAGAGTATGTAAAAGAAAGCAATGCTCTGGCTTAAATAGCTGCTCTGAGAAGATAAAGCTGCTAAATTCTCCCTCTATCCTCAACTTCTCAAACTAGCAGTAGCAGCATGTGTGCCCTCAAGTATGATTATAAAACAGGGACAGATACAAGATCCATTTCATTTGAGAATTGGACTATACAAATCACTTCAAACTAAACTGAGGAAGATGTTCTGCATAGGTCATACTTGCAGATAAATTACTAGAGCCCTCCAGGCTTCGAAAACTATGAGAATAATTAAAGATGTCATCCCAAGACCACTTCAATTCTGTCTGGACCAACATCTCCCAGGCTTGACCATTCTCCTCACCACCATTTTATCAACGTCGCTCCACAGGCACTCTGGTTGCCTGACCATCTCCCAATCCCAGTGTCCCTTGTATCGAACATGACCATCCTTCAGCAGAACAACGCGTTGCAACGATCTGAACACCCTCACAATGTACCTCACAAATTGTATCTGGCGCAACGTTTGAATCCAATCATGACGAGCTCCTTCAGGCGACGGTGCCGGAGCTTGATTTCTGCCACATTATCTCGTACCCTCGCTGCTCCTCTGAGTGAGCCACATGGATGTCCAGGACCTCAAGCGACCGCGCAGCAACCAGCAGGAAGCGCGGCCATGAGACATCTCAATGCGAAGGCACATCGGCGACAAGAAGCCTCTTGAGGTCACGCGATGGCTCGTCTAGATACCGTGGCATAAGCCATATTTTCGCCCCGGTGAACCGGATGACAAGGTTCGTCATGGTTGGGGAGTTCCCGAGGAAGTCACCGAGTTTACGGCGCGGTGGCAACATATGATCGTTTCCAAAGGGGAATGTGAGGTTCACGTGCGTGAGGCTCGGAACAGAGCCGAATTCGAGCTTCACGCTGTTGGTTACGCAGCTGTTGGTTACGCACGCCAAGCGGACAAGCATTGAGACCGCACGCAGCTCAATCTTCATGAACGAGCAGTCTTCCACGATGAGCTCCCTGATCGTTGAACATGGCGCGTCGACCACTAGACGGTTCTCTGCGCAGCGGCAGGATTTGAGACGCAACACCTGCACCAGCGTGCAATCTTCGAACAATCTCCCGCGCACGGCCATGTCTTGCGGGACGAGCGTGGTGAGCGCGCCGTACCTGCGCAGCGGCGGGAGCGTGCAGTTTGCCAGCGTCAGGCTGCGCAGGCGCGACCTGCTGCCGTTGTCGAGGCAGTCGTGGGGGAACCTATAAGCGGGTGCGCCATGGCGGCAAGGCGTTGGCCTGACGACGACCTCGAGATCTTCCACCCCACATGTGCCGACCACCGCGGTGATCAGGCGGTCGATGCAGCCGGCGTCGCTAGTGGGGAAAAACTCGAGCCGGATGGTCTTGGCGCACCACCCATCACTACCACCAAGGCCGCCCACGTCGACTTCGCCGTCCGCTTCCAAGATGCGGGCGATGCCGTTGACGAACGCCCGCATGGCGCGGAGCTCGCAGCACACCATGAGAGCGTCCAGCTCCCCGGCAGACGCCGTGACGCGCCCGGGGTCGCGGCGGCTTAGGGCGAGGGCCCGGTGGTATTGCGGCGGGAGTATGTTGCTCACCCTGAAGTCGAGCGCCGGCAGCCAGCGGGGGAGGCGCGCCCAGCGCCTGGCAAGGACGGCGGTGGAGAGCGCGGATCGGGTGTCCAGCTGCTGAGGATGAGGTGCATCAGCTCATCCGGGAGCGCGAGGCGGTCCTCGCCGCCGGCCGCACGGGGCCGCACCCGACGATGTAGCGTCGTGATCGTGGCCATGGCAGCAGACTCATTGGATTGGAATCGTGTGTCCGGCTCATATATATAGGCGAATATATCCTGCTACTCATGGTGATAGCTACGCACGTACTATATGAACGCCACGTGGCATAAGGGTTCCAGACAATACGTCAGAAGTCAAACATATAGCAATCCTGTTAGCGATCTTTGCATGATTAGTGTGATGTTTATTCCGTGGGAATCTCACCGCGCGCGATTCAGACCTGCTACCGCAGTCGATATCACAACACTGCGGGTCCCGCATTTCACGTCGTGTGAACCCGTGTCTAGACAGATTCTTCGTTGGTGAGCTCTAGCCACCATGAATCACAGCTCGCTGGATCTGGAACGGACCTCCTCTTCTTCGGCGCGTCCTCCTCGACCATCCCCGACCGCTCCGAGACCATCCAGGTGAGGACCATGAAGGCAGCCATGGACGCCATCGGCCTGCGGCGGTTCGCGGCGTCAGCTGCGGCGGATTCGTGGGGAACCGGCCGGATGGCCGCCATGTATCTGGAGGCGGTGGAGCGGGCGGTCCTGGTGTGCACGAGCGTCTACCTGGAGGAGGGCGACCTCGCCGCGGGGCTCTTCCCCGTCGCCGGCATCGGGGAGGCCACTGAGCTGCGTCCACCTCACCAGCAGCTACATGGAGGAGTTCCGCGGCCTACTCACGCACTGGCTCCAGCTCCTCGCCGTGAAGGGCGTACAGGAGCTCGTCCTCGCCAACCGCCCCTGGCCGCTCGACCTCGACCTCGACCTCCTGCCGCTTTCCCCAACCTCCGCGAGCTCGGACTTCGTCCTCGCGAAGAGCCCCGTGCTGGAGACCGTGTGCATCCAAAGTCACACATTAAGCTGTTGATCTTCCTGACTTCCGAGGGGAGCAGAGCAAGCTTTTCTTCCTGAAGTTTTTCTTCCTCCCGCCGTGACTACGCCGCCGCCTCGGCCGCACCGAGTCCTTCTCCAACGTGCTCGACCTCAGCCGTGGAATCCAAGGTGAAGATTGTTCAGTCTCATTTCTATTCACACGATTATGCGAGTGCTAGCAGTTTCTCTCTGTTTCCGTTCTTCCGATGCTCATGCTGACTTTGGTTTTTGTAATGCCAGCAAGTTGTTGGGTGAAATGCGAATACTAGCAGACTGCATGATAATTGAATCCGTTCCAGTCAAAGATGATTAGCATGCTACTACATTTATTCAGCTATTCACAATACCAGTTGAAAGGAAGAAAGAGAAGGTCGAAGAATTGACATAGTTGAGAAAGAGGAGGTCTGCTCGTACGGAACTATGAACTGTTGATTGATCCCTACTACTAATTTTGTGCTCCATTGTAATTTAGAAGTCAGTACTTCTAAAAGTTTTAGCACTGCATATCTGGAGAAACTAATGACTTGTTATTACTACTAGAGAAGACGAGCATTTGATTGTCTCAGAATCTAGTGACTTATTATTACTACTTGTTCTGGAAATTATATGCATTTGATTCGTGGAAGTTGATTGTCTCAGAATCAAATTCACTAGGGAATTCCTTTGATTCCACTAATTTGGTGTAGTCAATATGTGTCACAAGATATGTCGCTTACTGGCTTCTGTGATGAATTGTTTATAAGTAGCTGACCAGAGCTCTGTAATTTTGCAGAGATGTTTGAAGAATCGAAGACCAAAACTCATTGTAAGTTCTCTTTAATGTGTTCCTTGTGATACTATTCTGATTGCAGTACTAAAACCTTGCTTTTACGTACCCAGGATAAAATAGAATTACAGGAATTCTCACTTGGCTCTTGTCCACCTACCTTGGGGGATCAGGACGCCGGGGCCGAGCTGCGCCACCATGAAGGACAGGCTCGAGCTGCTGGAACGGCAGGTCCAGGAGGTCTTCCACCAGCGGCGGGGCAGCAGCAGCTGCGCAGCGTTCATGATTAATTTGAGCTATCTTGATCAATTCGATCTTAATCAGTGTTAATCAGCTGCTCGTTTTAAGTTTGATTATGCTGTGATAATAAAGTTGGGCATTAAGCTTATACTCCATGGTTACGATTTTGATATGATCCCTTTATGTTGTGCTACGCACTCTTATCTGTTCGCCCCTTGGTGATAAACGGAAAGATGTTTTTATTTCGGCTGTTCCAGACTTCCAGGTGGGTGGGCAGACATATTCTTGTGCAAAATTGTCTCAGTGATTAAGCCCGTTGAAAGATTCGGAGCAAAATGTAATAGCTGATCCTTATATGACAGTAAAAAAGAACTCGTGAACTAAGGCCATTCTGAACAAAACAAGCATCACAGTCTCCACAAATTAACAACGTGCTGAAGTTTTATTTAGAAAAGAAACTAAAAAAATGTTGCCTGACATAGTGTGACAGACTTGCTGATGTTCGTGATCATTGTTTGGCAGTTAGGGTTTTCGGTAGCCAGATGCAGGAAATCCGCAACAGCGAGGACAAAGATATTTCCACAATGGCCACTAAAAGGCACATGTGATGGCAGTACTGCTTCTTTTGGTTTGACAAATGTTGAACTATTGCTAACTCTTCGTTGTGTTACGTATAATAATTGCTTACGTGAGAGAGAAGGAGGAGGAAAAAAATCAATTTTTGTAAAAAGTCATTGCTAACTCTTCATCCTGTTACGTATAATAATTGCTGACTCTTCATGTTGTTACATATAATAATTGCTGATGTGAGAGAGGAGGAAAAAAAAATCAACTCTTCGTGAAAAGTCAGGCTCCACGAGGAATGGAAGCTATTGCCTTTGTACGCTACTAATTTAATTCTAACTGAAGAGTCTAAGAGACAATCCATGATATATGTTAGGAAAACTCTTCCTCCCGGCATACTGATCAGAGTTATTCTTTGTCACACTGTACAGCCGTTGATCCGAGCAAATCCGGCGGCCCAAAAACTTCTAGCAAATTACAGCAGATTGCCACCGCCTTCAATCAACACATCTCTTCTGCTTCCTTTGTTTCCATCGCCAGTCCCCTAGTCTTCCTATTCCTTGTTTCCTTCGCCCGTCTCTCTCCGGCACGAGTTTTCTCCAGCATGAGTTTTCTCCGGCGCGGCGACAGTAATCGTTCATCCACAAATCCATTGCCATTGGCATCTCCGCCGACCTTCAGCCACCGCAAATCCAATCTCCAACCTTCATAGCCACCAAAAATCCCCAAAACACATCAAACCCTAGCTCTCCCATCTATCTGTCTCTTGCACGAAGTCAACGAGGAGTCGTGGAAGGACGACCCGCAGTCACGTGTCCACAGCCAGGCAAATTTGGTGGCCACTGCTATAGAGGAGCAGGTGGATTTGCTGGCCATTGCTGGTGAGGAGTAGTCGGATTTGTTGGCTATTGCTGGAGAGGAGCCGTGCAGTAAGGGCTAAGGTATGTGTCTCTGGAGTTTCATCCGTTGTGTCTCTTTGCTTTGTCTTCGTGGAATCGAATCGGTGATAGAGTATAGATTTGCACTTGTTGATGCATTCAACACCGTGCACTAGATGTAGTAATTCTGGTTGTGTGCTCATATAGGCTATTCCCTTCGATAGTTTCGTAGATGATCTTTGTGTAATGACAATCGTGGGAGCTTTTGTGGATGGCTGAATTCTGTTGTATATGTGGTTGTGAAATCAGATGGTTTGATAGATTAAACATGCTGTATATGCTATGGTTGTTAAATCCCATATGATTTTGTACTCCCTTTTCAAATTGTTTATTTCTGAACGTCATCACTATACCTTGCATTGTTTGTACAGTTATATGCGAAGGCTAGATTATTGTTGCATGCATAGAATATATCTGTTATGGATGATACGTGGAAGTGATGCCATAGATGTTTCACTGGTACAATATTGTTGTTTTATGGGATAATTTAGGCGGGATGTGTGGTCCCCTAAATTCAAATTGATTATTGTTTCTACCGTAAGCCATATATGTTCCATCCACTGTTTATTTTTTTGTGCAATAATATGTTTCCAATGCCTGCCGAAGATGTTGCACTAGTTCAGTACCACTGTTCCAAGTATACAATCATTTTATTGAAAGTTAGTTACGTCCACTAATGTATATACGAATGTACTTTTATCAGGATTTGTGTTTGCAAACATGAAAGGGGGTGAAGCTGGTGTTGAGTTATTGAATAGTTTCTCAGCTAAACGATTTAAGAAAGTTGTAAATGGACTAACCGAGGGACAAAAACAATTGTTCGGGATAGTGGGCTGGGAAAGCTACTTGATGTTGCTTCTTATTCTGTGACTGATGGTTTGGTTCAATGGATTGTCGAGCGCATTGCCAGAACTATGCGAATTTAGGAACAACCGCAACAGGACTAGTATACTGTTTACAAAAAAAATAGTCCAGCAAGTCATTGGTCTTCCATCCGGCTCGCTGTCCTTGGTAGTCATGAGGAATCGGAGTTTTATGATTTCTACAAAAAAAAGACTACACAACCACGAGACGGGCGCCAATTCCTGATGCAATTGAGATGCTTAAAACAAATTTGGATAAGGAGACATTCTTGAGGATATTTTTTCTCATAGCACTGTCAACTGAACTAAGAACATGCTACACTCGGGTTATCTTTGTAGCCTAAATGATCTTGACAATATGATTGGAGTGGACACATTCTAAAATTTCTTATGGAAGAGGTCGCTAAGTTCCAGAAGAAAGAAGCAACCGGCTTGGCAAAAGTCAACATTGGTGGATGACTTGATCTTCTTGCTGTATGCCTACTTCACTGTACATTTTTTCTTTGTTTCCATTAGTTCATTATCTATTTGTTCCAATCTGACGCTTTGTTCATACTTATTCTAATTTCAGATTATATATATGGATCACCTAGATTTCCCTCCGTCAATCTTGTCCGATCATCGATTTGATTACTCTCTGCCAAGGGCATCTCCAGTGAAAGACGACGATTTTGATTTTCTCATCAAACATGATAGGATGAAATCATCTCTGAAGCCACATTCTTATGGTGCCCACCCTGTAAGTGCACGCATTATCTCCATATCAATATTGTCCATCATTATTGTTGTTGCAACCCAATATGTAGATAGCAAAAACTTATACTTTTTTACGTAGTTCCAACCAAGTGAGAAGACGCCATACTTTGATCAATCTAGAACTGGTGCGATTTCTGACCAACAACCACCAATGCCTGACCAGCGCAGTGGAGTAACCAACTCGCAAGACCCGGAGGTATCCGCCCTTGTTTCATCAATAGACTTCTCGGTTTCCCATAGTAGTTATGAATGTTTCCATTAGTAAAAAAAATCTAATTTATCATACTCCTGAATGTAATGTTTCCATACTCACTTATCAATGTTTCCTTAGTGTTTCTTAGTACACATAGTTAAAGATAGTCATATTGTTATGTTTCATTCGCTCGAATGCAATGTTTCCATATTATGTTGTGAATGTTTTCACTCAAATTTGTTTCATTCATCCTGATTTTTTGTGTCTATACATAATTCTAAATGTTTCATTCATTCTGATTTTTGTGTACATACATATTTCTAAATGTTTCCACAAACTGATTGTACAAATGCCTCATTTTTAAGGTTATAGTTCTAAATGTTTCATCCATATTGTCCTAATGTTTTCGCACTAAATGATTAATGTTTCCATTTTCATGCTAATGTGTCATATTGCCATTCTCAATAGATTCCAGATTACCTACAGAATCTTACCGACAAGCACAACACCATTTGGGATGAAGAGTTAGAAAGGACCATGAATTAATGAGGACCCTACATGCAAAATGGATGTCCGAGTTTGCTTCCGAGGTTATCGCTGCTTCCAAGGCTTACTCCGTATTGGTACGAGAGGAAGCACCATAGAACAAGACTGTACCACCAAACACTGAAACCCAGGGTGTTGAGGAGGTTCAGGAGGTACAAGAAGATCCATCACACAACAACAGTTCAATAACTGACATAGGAGCCACGAGCCCCTCGGGAGATGTGGCTGCGAGTGGTGGTACTAAACCCGAGGAGGCTAGCAGCGATAATGATTTTTGGGATACTATTTCCAAGATTGCCGACAAGATTGAACAATCATGTGGCAAACAAGGCAGCAGCAGACCCAAGCACAAACAAGAAGACACCACAAACTAGTCGAATAATGAGGCATCGAACTTTCCACTTGGGCCAACTGTGACCTTCAACATGGATCCTGCTGCATCAGGTACTTTACACAATAATCAAAGTGTTTCTCTGGTGTCTTAATGGTTCCCCTCACATGTTTTACTCCATAGGAGTAGCCGTAAAATGTAACTGATATTAGCAACGTCGTCAAAAGCATTGGAACACTCTCACTTGACAAGAAAAACAGGAAGAAAAGGACGTTCTTGGGTATTGATGATGCTACCATGTCAAAAAAGCTAAAGATTAATAGAAATGTTGACGATTCATACAAACTTACATACTCAAAAAAAGTGTCAACAAGGCTAAAAAGGGTGAACATCAGTGAACACTTTCTTGCACCATATTTTCATGTTTTTGTTCTATGACACATTGCTAAATGTTTCCAAGTATGGGAATGGATGTGCTTCTTAGGTTGCATTGTTCATTTGCAGGCCTCATTTCATTGACTTTAAAGATTACCACATATCATATGAAAACTTCCGGAATGAACTAATGCCTCGGGCGAAGATCAGCACCGAAGTTATGGATCTTTTCACCTGGCACTTCAACGTTGTAGCAAACCAAAAAATATCAAACCAGCCCATGTGCAAGAAATTTGCATTTTCGCAAGCAATTATGGTAATGATACCGTTGACCATTTTGCATTACAAAATTTCATTCTTACATGCAATCACTATTGGGCATTGTCTTTTTGTAGCCAAAACTTATGGTGGATGATGCAACATTTGATCCAAACACATGCAAGGGCGATTAAACAATGATTTCAACTTTGAATTATTTGATCTAGTTAGTTCCTAATCCACTATGATCCATTTATGCACACTATTCAATAATACAAACTGACATCTTCATTGCTGCAGCTATACTTTGTGATTGTCAAAGATAATCATTGGATCCTTTGTTGTATGAATTTACTTCATAAGACAGTCAACGTCTTTAACTCCATGAAAAATCTGATACAAATGATGTATACACTACTCCAGGATGACCCTTTGCTGAAACCCCTCCACTGACGGGCACCTTTTTGCCCGTCGGTGTGCTGGCCATCACTGACGGGCATCTTCTTGCCCGTCAGTGGAGGCGACGCCCAGGTCGGCCGGGAGGACCTCCGCTGACGGGCATTAAATCCGCCCGTCAGAGGAGAGGCGACCCGGCGCCCAGAGTTGATGGGAACTCTTCACTGACGGGCCCAAAGTTTTGGCCCGTCAGTGGTGTTTACCAAACCACTGACTGGCATATATTGTGGCCCGTCAGTGATAATTGTCAGCCCGTCCACGGCCCAGAAGCCCAGCCTGTCACCGGTCGTATATATGCCTGGCACCGGTGCATTTTCACCCTAACCCTAGCCATTCTCTTCGTCCCCCAGCCCCTATTCTCCTCTTCCTTCCCGATCGACGCCTCCTCCACCTCTCCTCTCCTCCACCCTGCCGGCCTGCTCCCTCCCGCCGGCCTGCTCCCTCCACCTCTCCTCTTCCTCCTCCACCACCGAGGCCGCCATCCCCTCTCCCTCCTCCACCGCCATCCCCTTGGATCCCCTTATCCCTCCACCACCGTCCCCTTCTCCGGCGTGTGCGTGGCACGTCGGGCACCACGCGGCGGCGGCGTGAGGTCCCCGACCGTCGTCCCCGACCTCCCCGACCGCGGTGGCTGCGAGATCCAGCGGCGGTGGGATCCACGAGGCCAGAGCCATCCACGACGGCGGCGTCCACGCGAGGAGCAGCGGCGGCGTCCTCCTCCCTCTTCGAGCTCCAACTATCGCCTCCCCTGCCTCGCTGGAGCGTGGCCCCTCCACCTCACGCCCCTCCGCTCCCGCTTTACCCGTGAGTTGCCTCTCTCCTCTCCCCTCGACGACCTACCTACCTGCCTGCCATTCTCTCTCGCTTTCTGCTTTTGTGGTGGTTTCTTAACCTGTTCCCTTTCAGGGCTTTACGCACTATCCAGCAATGACATCAAGGTGGGAATCAACCTCGAGGTGGACAGCGCACCGTGGAAGATTCTTGGTAAGAGCTAAAATCCACCTTCCTTTGCATCTCTTCTTGCACCTGAAAGTGACCCACTGCATAATCTTGGGAAATACAGTCAGGGCTTGTTTGGAGCAAAGGAATTTTGTAGGAATTTCATAGGAATGGAATCCTATAGGAAAATTTTCTTATGAACTTCTTTGGATGGTAGGATTGCAAAACAGAGATTCGACAACAACTAAGAGGGGGCCAAGCTAGTGGGCTTACATTGGTTTGATCTTCATATTCTTGACATCTAATTTACCGCCACATATGGTTCTTTTTCTTTCTGAAGTATGCTTTCACTTTTAATACGCTCTCAGTGCTATGTTTCTTCAAACCTCCGTAGTGAAATATTACAGAATACTGAAACCCCTGTGAACTGAGCTTTAGAGCTTCTGTTAAGTGCTTAATTAAAATAACAGAACTGTAACAATAAGGATGCAAATAAAGAGGATCTTCTACATGTGGAAAGCACAGGCTGAAGTAGCAGAAACTCTTTTGAGCAAACATATATGATAACTTGCCATGTTTTGTTAGTGTACTTTGTTTTGTTTCATATGCTCAACATCTGGTAAGTTGTTACCATGATATATATCATGCCAAAGTAATTACCAACCATCTGGTCCTGAATAAATTGCTCTCCTTGACTATTTTGGATCTGAGGTTCTGTGGATATGTACATATTTTGGTCCTGAATATATGGTCCTGAACATATTTTGCATACTGAAATTTTACTCTGTTTCAGGCTCCTCCATCACTCTCCACGGTCCCAGCTCTAGAGGTACAGCCAACTAGAGACATGCTGTAACTGTGTTGTGAACTTGTCAAAAATGGACATGCTAGTCTCTTAACTTGTGTGTACTCATGTATATTTTTTGCTGAAATGTTGTCCGATGTTTGTAATGGTGGTTGAAATGGTGTATATTCTTTTGTAATGGTCTAATTTTTGTAATGGTGGCTGTAATGTGTAATGAATGTATTGTTTTCCAAATTTTATTTTTTTAATCCCTGAAATATAATTACTGACGGGCAGGGAAACAAATACCTGTCAGTGGAAGGAGACACCACTGACAGGCGATCACCAGGGCCCGTCAGCGGTGATACCTGCCTCTAACGGGGAAATCCGGCCCGTCAGTGAAATTTTTGTATCTCCTGACGGGCCCTACGCCCGTCAGTGAAAGTGGAACTTTCACTGACGGTAGCTTACTGACGGGCCCGGAACCCGTCAGTGATTACCGTTTTCAGCCCGTCAGTGCTGCTGTTAGCTGAGGTAGTGATATGAGGCGGCCGACAATGTGGTACGTATTTTTATTTCAACTCCATTTTGTTCATGTGTCATTACAAATTATTTCATGTTTACATTCTTAATGCTCTCTTTCACCTGAATTTCATTTCAAATATTTTCATGTTTCCATTCAGAATGCTCTCGCTAATACTCGCTTTTGTCTCACACAACACCACAACTTGTTTCCAACATACCAATGGCAGGTCATGAACTTCTTTGTGCTCACACATTATACTAACACATTCAAGAGGCTCAAAAGAGACGATTTCACATCCCACTACCCAGAAGATTGCCACCAGTAACGTACCCTCCGAGTACATGCACTTGTTAATTTTGACCACATGTTTTGCAAAAAATACGCGATTGACAACCAACAAAAGCTGACATTGGGTATATCCATTGTAAGTAGTTATGATTGTGGGATCTTCACGATGATTTTCATGGAAAAATGGGACAGCAAGAATATCAAGTATTTTGACCTGGTATAGACTCATCTTAAATTTTGTTCACTCTCTGAGTCATAATCATTCCTACTAGATGTACCCTCCATACAATTCATTTATCTCTGAATCATAATTTTTTTCAGCATCATATCAAAGACTTCCACAAGATGGTTGCTGAGGGGCTCATTGAATGTACAAGATCCGTCATGGGTTCTCACACGGAAGAAATGATTCACGTTGTTTTCCTAAATCCAATCCAAGCACTACCATATCACGCGACTTTCTAGTCTTTTTGTTTTATGAAACTCTAGGCTTTGTGTAATGTGCATGACGGTACTATTATACGTACTAATCTACTCTATGATATCTTTCTTCGGATTTGTGTACTTATTATGTAATGTGCACGATGCTACTATTATGTGTATAGTTCTCATGTAATGGGGACCTTAAACCATCCTTTGTTCTGACCAAAGCAAATCCATATGGGAAACATTATCACTTGATCGGCGAAACATAAGAAAATTTATGTTTCACTTACATAAACTTTTTGTTTCCATGGTGGACCATGAATGTTTCAATAACAAGTATGCACAAAAAATGGTCCAATCGAACAACCATTCATTTTCTTCACCTTTTAAATTTGTTCCGAGTTCTATTTTACTTTGTTTCCCTAATCCAAGGCAAAGTATAGTTTCAAGTAATATCAGTTGAACCCTTCACACTAATAATTACTTATATGTTCCATTCACCATGATGTAATGTTTCCATAGAGAATTGTGAATGTTTTATTACTAATGTTGCACAATATATGGTACAATCGAACAACCATCATGTTTTATTTACTGTTTTACTATGTTCCATCTACTAATTCTCTTTGTTTCCCACACCCAAGACAAAGTATTGTTGCAAGTAATTGCAGACGAACCATTCACAATAATATATCTTTTAAATGTTTCATTCAACCAAATCAAATGTATTGGTAATGAATTATGAATGCTTGCTACAAAATACTCAATTTCACACAAGTCTGCAAAGTTTTACGAAGCAAAGCGACAAATAAATAAATAGAAACCTCACAGTGTCAGTTCCATTTCACGTCTAACTCTTTCTGCTTCCTCAGCTTTTCTATGATTCTCAAGCGCCATGTGTGGGCAGGTGCTTTTGTTGTGTGTTTCCTCTTTGCAAAATGAGCAACAATTCTTCCCCTGTTTAATCTATTTCTTGCTATTCGTTGCCCGAGTCTCCACTCTTGACTTCCTCCTTTTGTTCTTCTCTTGTGGACGACCTTTGGTAGCACTCCTTAGTGCGTTATGTACATGGCTCGCAGCTTCAACATGACTTTCTTCTAACACAACACCATCATTTATCCTAGGTTTAGCAACTAGGCTACATAACTGTTCAATCTCTCCATACTACCTTGTTAGTATCTTCACAAAAGCATGCATCCGATGTTAGTGTTTACAGCGTAATTTGGCTTAAGGATTTATTCGGTTGGCCAAATTAAGTATTAGGTTTTGCTTGCAGTGGGATTTGGCTTTAAGATTTATTCAACTAGCCAAATTAGAATAATGGATTCACTCGCTATGGATTTAGCATTAACCCTTGGAGTGCAGGTCCGGGTACTCGCACCCCGAGCAATCCGCAGTTTCCCCCGAGTACTCGTCATGTATCGAGTACGAAGGCACTCACAGAAGTTCCCGAAGACCCGAGCAGTCGGAGGTGTCCCCGAGCGCTAATGTCCCGAGTACTACGTCATCAAGTCACGAGCGGCACCTCCGGGCATTCAACAGCGGCGACCCCGAGCACTCGTGATTCCGAGCACTCGCGCCCCGAGCGTCATCGACCCCGAGCGTCATCGACCCTGAGCGTCATCAGCCCCGAGCACTCGTACTCGCGTTCCCGAGTACTGGCGTCCCGAGTGCCAGCGGACCCGAGTACTGGTAGTCCCGGGTACTGGTAATTCCGAGTACCAGCACGCCCGAGTACCGAACACCCGGGCCCGTATCCCCGAGTACTGGTGTTCCCGAGTACTCAAGTCCCCGAGAAGGCACAAGTCGGACGGAGCCGAATCCCAGCAGAATCAAGCCACGACGCAATCAAGTCAACCCGACGAATCACCAAGACTTATCCGACACGGAGACTTAGGGAGAGAGTCTCAGAAAGGAAAGAATTGATCACGAACTCGGAAAGACTCTCGGTTCGTATGGAAAGATGTCTCGTACTCGGGAAGGAGTCCTGAGCGATGGAAAGTTATATGTATAATAGGTCAGGATCCTTTTGAATAAGGAAAGATTGTATATCTGTAATCAATTAGGATTAGGAGTCCAGATCTCCTACGGGAAGACCAGCCGCCCTATAAATATGTAAAGGGTGACGGCCGATTGAAGCATCCAACAATCGATCAGATCAATCTTTTATCTTTTATCTTTTACCTTTTCTTAGCAGTAGATCTTTGCTGTTTTGCGCTGTAAAACAGTCGGTTCTTCCTCACGTAAGTAGGAAGATCTTTGTTGCTTTGCTCGGAAAGCAATCGCTCGTCGTACGCGTAAGTGCGATAGTTATCCTTTGTTGCTTTGCTCGAAAAGCATCCGGTTATCGCACACGTAAGTGCGGTTGGCGACTCCCATCACCTAGGTGTTCCACGGATCCAATTTCGTGCGAACACAATTGGCGACTCCGCTGGGGACGTGAAGCGAAGATTACACGATGAATCCCGACTCCAAAGACGGAAGCATCGTCAACCCGGAGAACATCATCGCCGTCACGCTCGACGACTTATCTGAAGATGAACGGCGAGAGATCGAACGACAACTCGAAGAGGAGCAGGCGGAGCGACTCCGGCAAAAGTTGGCCGGCTACCAGAAGACGAGAAACGGCGTCATCAAAAAGGTAGTCGTGCCGAGTCCGCCTCCTGCGCCCAAACCCGAAGTAAGTAAACCGACTTGTTCTGATGAAATCGCTAATCTGATTGACGTGTCGGTAGCCAGCAAATATGGCATTGAGATGGACAAATCGGCACAATTATTCGCTCGAGTGGTGAATAGCCGATTTGACGAGTTGAAAGAGCAAATTGCTAAGGACTTACAGAGTAGTCTGCCGGGTCAGGTTAGATCTACAGTCTTACAAGTCAACAATGAACATCGGAATAAACAGCCGATGTACCCTGACCATGACAGAGCCGATCATCGGGTAGACGTCGCCCCCGTGGTCACGACTTCTGTCAATCCGACTTCGGTGCCCCAGAGTTCTTCCAATCACGACCGAAGTCTAAGCCTTAGCACGAACATCCCACAACCATACTATCAAACAGTCGCGTACGGCACACCACCTATCCCACCTCTTGGCACCGGAGTTCCCCATGGGCCGGTCCCAGAGACGTATTTTAACCCGCAACAAGTCCAACCCGAGTTACCACAACCGACTTCACGAACCCCGCTAGCCGATATGAGTTTTAAAGATCAACTCGCCGCAGTACTCAGAGAACTCGGCGTAATACCTAAGGATGGATCTCGTGGGTACCTAAAGCCATACCCCGAGTCCTACGACACCATGCCATACCCCCGCGGGTTCAGGATCCCTGATTTTGTCAAGTTCACAGGGGAGGACAGCAGATCGACCTTTGAGCACATAGGGCAATTCTTGGCACAGAGTAGTGAAGTCGGCACGTCAGATATCTATAGAATAAAGCTCTTTCCCTTGTCATTGTCGGGTACTGCCTTCACATGGTTCACCTCGCTGGCTCCTAGGTCTATCACGTCTTGGGCAGAATTAGAACGGCAGTTCCACGATTACTTTTACGGCGGTGAGACCGAGCTCAGACTCTCGGATCTGACGATGGTCAAACAAAAGTACAATGAGCCGGTCTGCGATTACATTAGAAGATTTAGAGAGGTTAAAAACAAGTGCTTTAGCCTAAATATAAATGAAAAAGATCTTGCCGACCTCGCCTTTGCGGGTTTGCTCGCCCATATTAAGGACCGACTAGAGGGCCAAGAATTCCTAAGCATTAGCCAAGTCGCTCAAAGGGCTGTAGTGCAGGAAAACCGCGCTAAGGAAGTCAAAACGTATAGCCGGTTCGGGGATGCTAAGGGCAAAGTCAAAGAGAAATCGGCAATCAATGTTATAACATATGAAGACAGCTCGGACAGTGAGGACGACGCTGACATATGCATTGCCGAGTGGGTTAATACTCCTAAGTCGAAACCCTTTGCTTGCCCAGCTCTTAGGCCTACACCCACTCGGAAAGAGGAGATTCGGTATACTTTCGATATTAGCAAATGCGACAAGATTTTTGATATGCTCCTGCAGGGAAATATGATCCGAGTAAGGGAAGGGCACGTGTTCCCATCGGCGGACGAATTGGGCAAAAGAGCATATTGTAAGTGGCATAACTCTTTTTCTCATGCTACTAATGACTGCAACGTGTTCCGTCGACAGGTGCAATCGGCCATTAACGACGGACGATTGACGTTTGCTCAAAGCTCCAAGATGAAACTTGACAGTGATCCTTTCCCAATCAACGTAATCGACTTGGAGAAGAAGAAAGTGTTAATTCGGTCGGAGCAGGCCGAGTCGACAAAAGGGAAGAACGTCGTCATTGACGACAGCGCTGCTCCAAGAATGATCGAGCCGAGTCCCTCTCCTACTCCAAAAACGATCAACTCGAACTCCTCGCCGACTCCAAAGATGATCAAGCCAAAGAATCCAGAAGTCGGCGTCTGGAAAGTTAATCAAGGAAAGAGTCAAGCCGCGAAGTCGAAGCCGACGGTAAAACAGCTGCTGGATAAGTACACGACCAACAATGCGTTCACTCGGCTTGGAGGGAACAAGCGCCCCAGGTCTCCTCCCCGACGAGGTTTCGGTGGCCCCGAATGCTGGCAGGAAGGACCTTACGTACAGCCACCGTACCTCGCTGCAGGTCCGGTATACTGGAGAGGTGCGCACGCTTTCCACCCACAGTACCCTCCGTGGGGTTTCAACCCTTGGGCACCGTATCCAGCTGGGCCAATCGGCATGTTTCAGCCGAGTTGGATTCCGTCCGGGTCCGGGTGCAGAAAACAGCCCCACGGGAAGAGAACTCGGCTCGAGCCTGGGACCCGAGCATTGAACCAACTCGCCACTCGGCGCAAGGCACTCGACGTACCAAGTCGGCTGGTAGCTCCAAGGAAAGTTCAGCGGAGCAACTCGCCGACTAAGCGGGTCTGGGTACCGATCAAGCGCGCCGAGTTCGAAAATCACACGACGACCCAATCCGAGTCGAAGAAAGCAGGTGCCGTCCGAGTTCCCGAAGGAAGTCGGCCACAACGATCCGCCGTGTTGGTAAGTTCGCGAGTCAACTCGGCACCACCAGCGGGAACCCGGCGAGTACGGTTTGGCACCATAAATGACTCGGATAAACCAGAGTCTAGCAATGCAGCGGGACCCGGCGCGCGGAAGACAAACGTCGAATCTATGCCGAGTCAGCAGGTGAAGGAGATCAAGTCGGTTGAACCAGGGACCAAGCCGAAGCCGCAGTGGTGCCCCACAGGACTCACGCACTCTCAGAAGCGGAGGGTCCAACGGCTACGAGCACTCGAGCTCAGGGAGGAGCTCGTCGAGAAGAAGCGCGACGAATGGTTCAACCAAGCCAGACCAATGAAGCCCGCGAAGATGACCTGGAAGGAAAAGCGCATCGCAAAGGAAGACGAGACCGCCAGCAAGGATGTCGGAGAGATACCCGCCGACATGGACATCAATATGGTGTTCGAATTGCCGATCGAGTTCCGCGCTCCTGAGTCGGAAGTCGCAGAACTTCTGCTCGGGCCGAGTGCCGCCATATTCAAGAAGCCG